>JAQFZC010006071.1:0-13077 GCA_034695205.1 Dicyrtoma fusca
AACGTTTTATCCATGATGTGAAGTCATTTAAACTTTAACTGTGCTAAAATTGGTCACAATTACCTGACTTTACCCTATTTTGCAAAAAACGACCACAATTACAAGCCTTCACCCTATACCAAAATAAAGTAAAATGTGAATATTTGAGAATTACATGTAAATCTATCTACATAGTTGTCTGATTGATTAGCTACAGCATTATGGTAATGTGTGTTTCTTTTTTACAGTTATCATATTGCTCTTCATTTTTGCGCTTAAATGGTTGTAGTGACTGGTTAGTAAATCTGATTCCCCTGTTAAATGTTTGAATTACAATTATATCTTTGTTCGAGATTTACTAGGTACCGAATTTTTATTTTGAATTCAAAATTTCTCTCCCGAAGAAACGTTTTAGGAGCTTTCAGTTTGCGCGCTTTCCAGGGATCCATTTAGTTGATTATCTTCAAAAAAGAACGTCTATTTTATATCGATTATATTTAAAAAAATGTTTTTGCTGTTGTCCGTTTAAAAACTGCAATGTATTGTGTTAACACAATTTATTGTTGTTTACTTATATAGATTTATTGAGACCATTTCTCCTTCCTTTTTTTGACAACGGAGTAAGTACAGCAGTTTTTGATTATTGAATAAAAAATGGCATTTTTCATTTTTATCTTGTTGCAATGAAGCTGACTGCTCTTAAGTTGCACAGAAACTTCCCGGCTGGAATGTGATTATTCTATTAAGGCTAGACACAGCCAAAGCACAGAAACAAGAACAAATTTCAAAGCTTGTAATAGTTATAATATACAAAAATACCTACAATTACCAGTCAAAACCCAGAATTCATGAGCTAACCATGAAAACTACAGATTTGCCAATTGCCAATTGCTTACCAAAAATATTTTTCAAGAAATAAAATTTTCAAATTAATTAATAATCTTTTTTCAAAGGTAACTCTATTTTAAAAAAATATTGTTTAATTGCCATGGCAAAAAGAAATGCTACGTCATTGAAACAAAAAACAAACAACATATATGCCCACAAGTAATTACGGTGAACAGTAGAAATAATAGTAAGTTATAATAATTATATATAGGTACCTATATACTTCAGTAAAAATAATCGTACACATCATGTTTTATTAATTGAACAAAAAAGTTCAAAAATTATTCGCAGCCTGCAGGATTCGAACCTGCGCGGGGAGACCCCAATGGATTAGCAGTCCATCGCCTTAACCACTCGGCCAAAGCTGCTGTGTTGAAATCCCTACACAATTTTTTTCATACTGTTTTTCGTAAGGTTAAACCGTTACATGTTTACCACAATAATACATAATTATTTTTAATTATCTATACTTGAATCGTTTAACATACTGTTTAATATTTAATCAGCCTTGGACTGTGCCGCATGCCGGTGCAAGTAGCAAATACAGTCGATGAAGCGAAATATGTAATAAAGTGATGACACTGCATTTTCACAAGCTCGTGTGCATGAACTGAAGTGACTCTATGAAATGTGAAACAACATTTAATTGTAAATGAATTAAACTAAACTATAGTGTCACGCAAAAAAGGACAGTGCATTGAAAGTGTTAGTACAAATTTTAGTATCACATTTATTTCTTCTGTATTTTGCATACTTAAATCGATAAACATAAAGCTTATTAAAATTAATATCTGCATAAATAGTTAAAAAAGAAGCATAGCAGTAAATTAAGTGTCCAATTGCACTCGCAACTGTTCAATCGACAGTCTTAATTTTGTATAATTATACAGTAATTCCTATATAGGACAAATCTATCACAGACATTTTTGTCGATACATCAATAATTACATAATAAATCTGACGCAGTCAAAATAACGGCCGGCAAATTAATTTAGAAGTACATGGAAAAGCACGAGAAATGTATTCCAACCATTTTGAATTAATTTTGGGATTTCGGCCCCCACTTTCACTAATGTTATCACAATTTCCATACAAAAAAATTTCCTTGACCGACAAAACTGGAATTAAATCTTGATCCGCAAATAAAATCAAGGTAGGATCCTTACTGAAAATATTGCACTCAGAATTTCCGAAGATTTTTAACTGAGTCAAGTTAAGAAATACTTCTTTGAAGCACATTTTTGGCGGAAATATTCTGTATCGGTCATTTTCATCCTCAGAATCCCCATTATGATAGTAGTAGTAAAGTGATGGATAATTAACTTCAAATCGGGTTAGCTGTGACAAAGTGGGCATTTCATTTAAACCGTGATCACCAAGGAATCCGAGAGGTATTGACTTGAGCACTTTTAAAGTATCCGAAGTTGCTTCGAGCAATCTACTTAAAATTTTTGCAGTTTCTTCCGCTGACTCGTGAAAGGGTTGATAGTAGCCAAAGTCAAAATTAGTGATTCTCAGCTTTTCTAATTTGAGATTCAAGTTTGAAATCTTGTGCAGCTGTTCGAAATTTTCGCTACCAAAATCCAAGGTCACCCGTTTTAAAAGTTTGATACGATTTAATTGCAGTAAAACTTCGACTACTGTCACTAAATTCGATTGGGTACACTTGACCATTTTTAAATTAGCCGACACTGACAAAGTTAAAAAAGAATTCAAAAAGTATTTTGAAATATTTGAGCACAATAAATTTAACCGAGAAAGCTTTTGCAGTTGTGCATTATTTCCTAGTTTGATTTTTGATTTGAGATTTACGAACATTTCGGCCCCGTCTTTCATGATAGAATTCGGCATTTTCACTAAAGTTAGTGATTCGAGATTTGAACATTGATTCAAAATGAGGGTTTCAAACATTGAGGGAGTAGCTTCTTCGTTATTTCCATTTCCAGCAGTCCACTCAATCTTCAACTTCTTAATGTTGTTTCCATGGATACTGAAAAATTCTCGAAGACAGTCATGACGTATTAGATTTGACGTTGAAATAATGGAGAAATTATTGTATGGGAATCGCTCTGAAATTTTTAGTAAATCTATAAGCTCATTAAGTCGATTTTGATAATTATTTTTCGTCGAAATGTTTAGCACTAGTGGAATGGGGAGAGGTGGGACTTTTGGTCTTGCTAGTAATGCACTAGTGGCTTCATGATTCCAGATTAAATTGACTCGACGGCAGACAAGCAATTCCCGGATGTCCAAGCATTCAAATATTAGCCACAGTATCTAAAAAATGTGCAATATAAAATCAAATGAATGTTATTTCGACATCGAATGGATTGCTTTGTATTTCATATTTCTATTAACTAACAACTAAATCAACTAATTACTAGTAATAATACATAACTAATTTGCATAAATGGTGGGTCAAATGTAAGATGTAACCTATTCGGAACTGGGAAACAATAGAAAGAAAGTTTAACCAAAGTTTTTAATTCTACAAATGAAACTATTTCAAAACGGTTAAAACTAGTCAATAACACTTTTTCAAAATGGTCAAAACTAGTAAATGACACTTTTTCAAAAGTCAAAACTAGTAAATAGCACTTTTCAAAACGGTTAAAACTAGTCAATAACACTTTTTCAAAACGGTCAAAACTAGTAAATGACACTTTTTCAAAACGGTCAAAACTAGTAAAACAAAAAAACCCTTTCAAAAGGTCAAAAACCTGTAAATTACAGTTTCCAAAATGGTCAAAACAAAGTACATTATCGTTTTGAAAAGGTTAATACATTTAATGTTTAAACGTTGGTTGATTGGTAGCTTAATCGAATAAAAAACTGCCAAACCTACGTTAAATCTGTAACTTCCTTTCAATGTTCAACTCTAACCACTATAACTTTAAAACTTACCAAATTATTCGATAGTGCAATCTGCTCTACAGTTCTTGTTTTACTTCCAAACGACAAACTGCAAACAGACAGCTTATGATTTTCATCGTCAGCAGTCTTAGGAACAGCTATAGAAACCAGGGATCGAGATTTGTGTCGAAAACTATGAGCAGGAGTTGTTGCAAATTCGAAAGTCATTTTAACACATTAAATTGTCATTCGCTTCTTTCAAATCAAAACGAACCCAATTTTATTGTAACCAAGAATAAATTAATTAGGTACTGCAATTAGCGTGTTTTTGGTCATTAAAAAGTTGTTAGTGATCAAAGGCGGAATTCCTTTATTACAACCTGATTACAAAATAATAGGTAACTTGCAACTTATAATTATAAGCCTGTTTAATTCTACCGTCACCGTTAAATATATTTGCTGCTAATGCTGCTGAATATCTGGAAGATTTATTTTCAAATAAGCCGGGCAACTAAATATTTAAATGACCTTCTACTTCCTGCATAATAAAACGCAAGTCAATCCCAAAAGGCTAGAATATAGTTTAAACAAACTTGTATTTTGATAACAGCAATATTTATAGATGTTTCACTGCACTGCCAATAACTACGAAGTTTCTTACCTTGTCCTTTAAATGCTTATAATTTGTGATTTTAAATGGCGTTATAATGTCATCTCGAAGAAATCTTAAAAGTATACTTACACTTCTTGAGGTTTGGAATGTGGGAAGCATTTTCATCTAATCATAGAGATGGTTAAATAGTAAGTTACTTTTGTAATCATCATCATCTTCCGAAGTGGTAATATGTAAGTATGTACTTATGTATGTTTTTGTACATTACGTAATCAATCAATAATTTACCGTGTACAACTTGAAAAGGAACATAATGGTAGCCAGTTTTAGGCATTAACTAGATATTTTTGTATTGAATTCAGTGCATATTTCCAAAGTGAATTTTTATAATTAAATTAATTCCACGAGCAGTTTTCTACTGTAGTGTAATTGAATCTAATTGAAAAAACAACTTTTCACACTTTGGTAATAATTTCGTCCGTAACAAAGAACCGTTTCCTTCCAATTTACAAATTGGAAAATAATCCATGCAGAACCACTAATTGCTTGAGATAAGGACTAAAATATTACTAATGGTGTTCGACTGGCGTACAAGACCAAGCATAGTACCTTTATTTTTTTTATTACACTATTTTGAAAGTTTGTCAAAAGTCCATGCCCCAGAATGGACCTTGCATTCAAAATTCTGATATTTTTCGGTTGGTTCACTGGCTGTTTCACAACCTCGAGTCCCTTCATCAATTCGAAAAATTTCCAGTTCAAATGGAAATCCTGGTCTGCCCTCTATTCCGTGGTAGTATGGCTGAGTCAGGGAATTCCTAATTTTGATTTTATTTTTGGGAATTTACATTGGATTCTTAAAGGACGGTTTCTGTCGGATCAACTCATTGAGTCGGGTCTTACCATCGTCATTTACGTCGCGGATTTTGTCCTTCGGTACTCATTTCTGGCTTCCAGTCTTAGAATTGGGAAACTTATCAAAAAATTGGAAGGAATTCGGCTCTGTAATTCCAGCTTAGTTCCACCAACCTGCCGTAGGATCGCGATTACGTCGAAATCGAAATCGAAAACAATAATTAATTCACAAAAAAATGTAAAATACAGATTTTACATTATAATAGTTTTAATTGCACTTGTCAACACAGTGGGGTTGATTCTCCGTTTAATCGACAATTTAAGTACTGGGGGTGATTTGGAGGATCCAAGTGATTTATTTTTCTACACTCTTCCCAATGTAAATTGGATACGGAAAGTTAACTTTGCGCTCAATGACATTTCTGCGAATATTTCCATTTTCTATGGCTTCGCCTTCATTTGCGTACTTGGTTTGAATTTAATGGAGTTGTACGTGGAAGTTTGTTCGGTGTACGAACAATTAGTGAGATATCACGTAAATAATAAGGAGAGCAGCTGTTCTAGTGGTGTCAGTGCCGGTCGAATGCGGCGATTTATAATTAATTTTAACTCGTTAAAATTATGCTTTCAAGAATTTAACGAAATTATAGGAGGCTTTTCAATTCCAGTTTTTATTGCTATTTCCATCAATATTGTTCACCAGGCGGTACGTAAGTCTCATCAGTCCAGACAACTAATTTACACCTTTGCAGCGGTGCTCCAGTTTTTAACGGGTGTATTCATTATTGGGACACTGGTTTGCTGCGGAGATTTTATGAAGCAAAAGGTATTTTTTTTATTAATAATAATAATAATAGTTTAATCAACTATTTCATGGAATTTCTGTTGACTGTCAACTGTTGACCCGACCTCTTGCTGTTTTTTCTAATTTATAGCTTCAGGAGGAAACTGAAAAATTACGCTTGGTTTGCGTTAGCGTTCATACTACTGGTACTTCCACGCAGGCGCAGTCAAACCCTTCTGGTCAAGTCGATGGCAGTAGTGATACGGATGCTGATACGACCAAATGGGTAGTAGTAACGGTCAACATTAAGAATTTCAAATTAATACAAACTAATGAGTTTCTTTCTATCTACATATTCAAGTGTAAAATCAAAACTAAAAATTCATCTTTTTTTTTGTGTTCCAAACCGACCGTCAGATTAAAAATATTGGCTTTTCAATGTCAGACTGGAGCTGGAAACTGGGGGCTGGAGGATTCTTCAGTATCGACCTAAATCTTTTATGTGCTGTATGTTCAAGTTCGAGTTGTTTGTTTTTTTCAAACTTTTAAAGGCAACCAACATTATGCACTATTTTTGTTTGAAATTATGTATTTTTTCAACTTAAATGCCGTTCTTAGGTATATTTTACCTTTTTATGGTAATTATGCAGTTATGCAATGTTGTTTTTGTGATTACATATGCACTAATTATGCATAACTGCATTTCATTATGGATTTTATGCGATTTATGCAAATCTAAAAATATTTTTTAACATTTTTTGGATTTTCATTAGTGTAAAACACCCAAAACCATGGCAACCAATATGCTGGTATATCATTATGCGTTTTATGCAAATTATTCAATTTGGTTGCCTTGAATGTATCACCCATTATTGAGAAATATGATTGGAAAAAATCGCGAAATCGTTTACAATTTTGTTATGATACCCTCGCTTTACTTTTCACTGTCAACTACTCAACTGTCAACTGTAATGATTCGATGTGTTTGTTTTTCATGAAACAGGTAGCAGAGGGGATTCTGACCTACGTCATTTTTCTATTCCAACTTCGCCTGTCCGAATAGCTGCAATTATAATTATTAATTTTGTGTATTTATACGATGTAACTGACTAGTGAGAACTAAAGCCTACAGGCTGTACATAGAATTATTGACCATAGTAGGAATGAACTAACTAGTAAGGGAAAACAGACATAAGGAATGTGATCTCATGGTGCTTCGCTTCAACGTCGAACAATTATTTTATTTTAGAAAAGAACTAACCATTGTGACTTAGATTGCGCTTGCGGTCCTTGTTTCTTTTAATAAAATTTAATGTAGAATGAAAAGTTTATAATTATTATCAAATTGGAGGAAGGTTCCAGCAATCTTTTAATAAAATGAAAATGAAGTGAAATTTATAATAGTAAACATCAAATCTATCATCGCAGGGAGTGGAAATTTTTACATCATTTTAAATAAGGTCTAAATATTAAAACAAATCCAAATAAAAAAGTTTAAAAAATACATAAATGTCTTAGTAACATGTGTAATTCACAAAATTGTCAAAAACACATTGTTTTCATGAAAAAAAAGTCAAAAAATAATTCGCAGCCTGCAGGATTCGAACCTGCGCGGGGAGACCCCAATGGATTAGCAGTCCATCGCCTTAACCACTCGGCCAAAGCTGCTTAGGTGAAGGAAAGGCAGTTTTTCCAAGGCCATGTTACACTCGCTGTAGCCTTGTAAGCTGGGCGTAACATAATTACAGTAGTGGTGCAGTCAATGCCTATTCTACGAAGGAGCCCTGCATAAATTACCTCTCACAAGAAATTAAATTAGCTTTTGCTACTTATAGTACCTATATAGAATTAGGTATATACATACAAAGAGCTGTGCATAAATGGCATTTTCATGTTTTACAACAATGCAATGGTGAACCAACCATCTGCTTCCCTATGCTTGTATTGTTTAACAGTGGCTTAAATGGGGTCTTACATTTAAATCCCCACCTGCCTTGGTGTTTATAGACGTCATTTATGCACTGCCCTCGCTTAACTGTAAATGTATTAGTTAAAATTAACTATAGTATCAGTGAAGAAGGGGGCCCATTTCCAAAAGATTTATAGGTAATATATGGGCAGCCCTTTGTCTATACGGCAATGCACTGCACTGGTGGCATTCCTTCTAGTTTCATTGTATGTACTTTGCCCAACGTTCATCCTGACTTTAGTGAGTAGTGATTGCTATTAAATGCTGCAAAATATTTTTGGTTCAACTTCAGCTCAAGTATTTACCATTTACTTTTACTTAGGTATGTACACTTGACTTTATGTAGAGTTACCTACTGTAACTGTAGTTTTTTATTTTATTTACAACAGGCCGGTTCTTTGACATAATAGTGACAGTGACATTAGGAGCTGTTCAAATATTATTATGATTTGTTTTAGTAGTAATGTCTTTTTCATTTACCTATATGTTTTCGATTACTTTAGAAATGGAAAAATATCAAATTTTGTACCATATAGTAATTAGTTTTTTGTTGTAAAATTTGTAATTTTTATACATGGAAGTTCACATAGTCAAAATCTAATTTCATTTTAACAACTGTAATATCACGTTTTGCACTTTTTGAAACGTTTTATTCAAGTTTTTGGTATTCCTCAAATGCGGGGTCTTAGTGTTTTGCAATTTTGAAATGAAGCAAAATCACTTGTTAAACCTTTTGAAAACGGTAATGGTTTGTTTCCACTCTTTGAAAAGGGCTTTTTTACGTTTTGCACTCTTTGAAAACGGCAATGATACATTTAACACTCATTAAAAAGGTCTATATTACGAATTACTGCTTTATTCAAAAGCAGTAAAATTATGTTTTGTACCTTCTGAAAATTTCAATTTAGTGTTTTGTACCCTTCTGTAGCCTTAGTAGTACTTACCTTCTGTTATTATTTACCCTTAATGTTGAACTTTAGTACCGAAGCCGCGTTAATTTTTTTACTTTTCAAAAGCGGTGTTATATGTATTGTGCAACTGGGTTGAAAAATTTTCCAACTACATTCTGCAGTTTATATTGCACAAATAATGCACAGTAAAAATCCGTATGACTGACACAATATCTGCAGCATCCCTTACCGCAAGTTGAGTAGGTTATTTTCAATTTAGCATACCAATTTTTGCCAAATGCAGTAGCGTACCTAGCTACATACCTTCCTTCATAAACATACATAGATACTACCTACCGACTCTATTTTTATTTCGTAAGTACTTTGTGTGGGCCTGGTGATACTTATTACACTACAAACTTGCTTCGACTTTATAAAATGCAGAGTGTGTATATTTTTATCGGTTATTGATTGCTGAGTCAACTTGAACAGTTGGCAGTAGAATCGATGTCCTTTTTGACCCATTCAGCACTCAGTTTGTTTGACTGAAAACCAGTTTTCAGATTTTTCAATTATAGTACATAGACCTTACGACTAGAAGGAAAAAAAGTAATTTAATAAATAATGCTACGCGCTCGCCGTTTCAATCAAAGCTTTGAACGCTCCTAATTATTATTAAGTATGTACCAAATAAAAAAAGATGACTTATGAACATGAAATAATTAAATATTACCCAGAATTTCGTTTTCCTGCTCTTAATTTCCTGCGGCTTTTTACTTAGTTCCCTTTTATTTCTCCGTAAAATACCGCTTAACCCAAATATGTATGTACGTCGATCTATTTTAATTTTTTACAATAAGTATGTAGTTCCTTCAAAAGAGTCTCACAGATCTGTCAGACAGTGAAGGATTTTAATTTAAATTAAAACTAAAAACTAATTTCTAACTTTAATTTCGTTCTCTTTCTGGCTACTTAAGTAAGTATTTTGATTTTGACCAAAGTTTCTACAATAATGAACAAAGCAATAATTAAACCAGTTTTAGGAATTTGCGCAGTTATTGCAATTCTAATTATATCTCAATTGACTGCGGTTCGGTCCTACGGCTATGGCTCTAACTCTAACTTCGGTAATAATTACAATAATTACAATTCCTACGGGAACTATCGGTCTCAAGGAAATTCCCAAAGGGCTCCAGGGGGTCAACAGCACGCTTATGGAACGTGGGCCAATAATGGAGGTAAGCATAATAATAAAAAAGCTTGCTTTTTAGACAATATATAATATTTAGTTTTTTCATTCAATTTGCATACTATTTTTCAAAAGTCTCCAATTTTTAATTTAAATTTTTTTTTATTACAAAAGCCTGCTGGTGGACGGGCTGCCAGTCCAAATTACACCGTCACCGGTGTCCCGCTCAAACGTTCGAGCATGACGCTGTAGACTGCTCTGCGCCGGCGTATCACGTCAATGTAAAATGCTGCAGGTTTCCACCACCAGAGGGAACTACAAAAGGTCATACTTACACCGTCCAGCCTAGCACTACTGCCGTCCAAACAACAAGAACAACAACGGCAAGAACTACTACCACTGTAAAAACGACCACCACGCCCACTACAGGAACAACTGAAACAAAAACAACAACCACGCCTTCCACAACAACCACGCCTTCCACAGCAACCACGCCGCCTTCCACAACAACCACGCCTTCCACAACAACAATTACGCCTGAAACTACAACAAAAACAACAGTAACTACTACTACTACAACTACAGCAGCAGCACCAGAGACCCCTCCTCCAGCCTACTATGACTACGAAAACCTCCCAAATTTTAAGGAAGTTTGAAACTTTCCGCTTCAAAACCTTACCGCATTGAATAAAACAGTTTATTGCACCTATGTGCTGTATGCATGGCAATAATTCATTATTTTTGGGCTACAATTAAAAAATGTATAACCTACAAGTTGGCTATAAGAGTGAAACAAATTTACACTGAGGGGAAAAGAAATGCTTGTAGTTTGTATTTATTTGTCTGAATCATTAATAATAATTATTATTCACAATATCCATAATTTTAAAATTTGTTTGAATTCAAAATTGGCGCCAAAACACCGTTTTTACTTCGCAACTACGTAGACGGTATCCCCAGCCACGTCGCATTTATTCCCATTGTTTCTGGACAAGCGAATGTAGCCCCTATCTCCCCACGATTCACTCCAGCTGTTCTTAATGATCCAGAAGTCCTTGCCACCCTCAACACCATAGCCAACGAGGCCCACGGCGTGATTCCTGCCCCCCTCGCATTTCTCGGTGACACCGTAGATCCCACTCTTGTAATTCATGAAGCCGTCGTTGACGTGAACGGCGATGGCCACGGGGGCCTTGGCAACATAGTCAGCCAAAACTCTTTCGTCTTTTTGGGGTTTAATAGCCGTCCAGCTCGCGGCCTTGGCCGCCGAATTCTTCTTACGGCAGGAGCCGTCTTTAGCCTCGTAACGGTAGTCACTCTCAAGGGAAAGGCCTTCAGCCTTAATGTAGTCGAAAGTAGGGACGAAGGTCATGCCGTTGCAGCCATTGTTACCGTTGCCACGGGCGCAGTCAATCAATTGTTGTTCAGACAAGTCGAGAAGTTGGCCATTGTGGGCAATGGCGTGGGCAGCCTCCAGAGTTCCTGTAGAAAATATCGCATTTTACAATTTTTACTCAAAGACCATAATCATTTAAAAGCTGGTAGATTTTCTTTAAAATCAAATTGCTGTTTGAAACCAAATTTTACCAGTGACAGAGAAGGCGACGCAAGACCCGCAGTTCCCTTGGTTCTTCGGTGGTGTGACCCTTTTCTCTGCCCTCCAGTCCTTGGATCTGGGGGCTGTGGGAGGGGCAGAGGTGTACTGCATGGGAATGCTTGAAGCATTGAAGAGAGACTGAAGGTCAATGTTGTTTCCAAGGTAACGGGCAGCAAATTCATCGTAGGTCTGCATACAAGGGATTTGTAAAACAATAAATCTGTAAACAATGTACTATGCATATACGTTTAAAGCTGCTCATGCTATTGTACTTACCATGTCAGTGAATTGGTTGACCCCCATTTCCCAAGAATGCTGTCCCACTCGAGCTTCAAGATTGTGTTCGGCAATTTTAACCAAGTTAGCCTTAAAGGTCTCAATGTTAGACATTTCCTTGTTGAACGTTTTCTAAAACAAAATTCCAAAAAAATACATGAAATTTTGTAAATGAAAATAAACGATAGTAGTAGCTTCGAGTTTTTTATGGAGTAAGCCAAAATAGACTACTTACCCCAAAATTTTCGTACAAAGTAAAGGCAACACCGTCCTGTCCCAAAAGTGCCTTAAGTTCACCCATAATGACTGCTTTGTCACCAGATTTGCTTTGAATTGCCTGGATTTCTTCGGGGAAAAGAACGCTGTCTGAGCCAAGAAGGGAATTCCAGTCCCATGATTGATCTGTGAATTTAATAAAAAATTAAAAAAGAATCAAATTAAAAAATTTAGTAATTGAATAAAATGCTAGTACGTATTTTGTACAATAAGCAGTTTGTTAATACTTACACTGAGAATTGTCGATAATGCCAGCCTTGACGGCTACGACACCGATAAGTCCAATGACAAAAATATTCGTAAACATTTTGAACAATTTAATTGTTAAAATATTTCAAAATGAGATAATACTTTGTAGAAGTTGTGGATACAGTATTGGGATGCGAAAGTGGGCCTTTTATACCCAATTTAAGGCGGATGTTGTGTAAGAGAATTTTGTCGTTTATTTACTGTGGTTGTGTTTTACCGATTAAATTGACCTTAACCTACCGTTTAAATGATTTAGTAGGGTCGTTCATGATCATTATTATTTTTATTCCAAATATTTTGCTTAGTTTCTCAAATCTACTTTGTTTGATGAACAAACCGGATCTTAATAATGGCTGATGATGTAATTCGTACAAATAATGCAAACCAACTTATTATAGGTTAATGTCAATCGCTTATAATTTATGTGCCTCAATTTTTTATTTTTACTTAAATACCAGTTATTTAACCCAGAAATAGAACCATAACGAGGTAATTAAGTAAATTAATTAGTCGTTAGCCAATATTTTTATTACTTTTGTGGATATTTTAGCCACTATTAATGACAAGTTAGTGAATCGCATATCGTCGGTGAAGGTGCATTGTGGCGTAAGTCCAATTCTGCCTTAAAAGCATTGTGGCGGAAGTCCATCGCTCTACTA
>JAQFZC010006072.1:0-13076 GCA_034695205.1 Dicyrtoma fusca
CGACTGAATCTTCAATCTATTTCAGGTATTTCCATTCTCTTACGTCTTGTTGTTTCTGAAGAGGCAAAGTGGCCCTTCTTCGAATCCTAAAAGCAAAGTTGCAGTTGCGCTCAGCTATCTTGTCTTGTTTACTGTGTATACATATGTGTACCTGTGTACGTAACGTGAGTGTAACAGCAACTTGGCCTAAGTCCCACTTGAACTCATTTGACTTAAGCCATTTTGCAGCTATACTCACGATACGTACAGCATACCACATACACAACTTTGCTGCTGTTTGAAATCACAAGTTTTGCGATTTTTACTTTGCAAAATCTTCAAATAAAGATTTAAAGTTTTTCAAAACTGCCTTTTTAACATTTCACATGTTTTTAAATTCGTTTGGGATATTAAAATGTTTTTCAAAACCTTGTGAATAAAACATTTTGCTCTTTTCAAAAATGTGTACCCAAAAATACCTTAAACGTTTTCAAAAACAACAATACGTATGTAAACAGAGATACTTCCAATTTTTCAAAACCTGTAAATAGGACGTTTTGCTTCTTTTGAAAACATGCAAATAGGGCATTTTGGACATTTCCAAAACGTGTAAATGGAACGTTCTGAGCCTTTCCCAAACCTTAAGATTGCTTGGCACCCCTTCCAAAAACAATCAACCTTCTCTGAGTTTGGCCCTCTCTCAAAAAGAGTAAAGATTCGGATGAAGATATGCCCTTTTGCATTTGGTCTTTTGTTTCTTCAGTAACGAGAAAAGAATGCTAGGTCTGTGAGGCCCTGATTGTTCGTGTGAGACTCAGCGACGGGAAATTGTGTTATTTCTCTTGCATGCGGCCGCTGCCAACTTCCAGGGACTCTGGATGCACCGTAAAATGCAAGGGAAGAAGGGACGGAACATAAATGTGTGAGTTGAGTGAGAAGACTAACTCTGGAGCATAACTGCCACTTTCACTTTTGTCTACCTTTCCCTCAGGGATTCTCCCTCGTCTCCCTCCGCCGTATCCTTGAGTCAAGTGTGGACGTGTAGTGTTGGGATGGGAAGGAGAGCGAAGGAAGGATAAAAGGTAACGACATTGCGTGGCTTACACGTACTCCTGGTTTTGTAGTTTAAGCTCTTCTCATTTCTACCGAGTGAATAGCCAAAAGGAGATTGTCGCTTATTTATTCTCCTTCATCCTCATGCACTGCCTCGTCTCCGCCGTCCGTTGCCTTCCTTATTATTCAACTCCATCTCTCAAGTACGCCATTGCCAGTGTACGTACACCAAACATTATTGTACTCGCCTTTCTCCTCCAAATTGTTCCGACTCAAAGGAAAACATTCAACTCAAAGTGAAAGCCCAGCATTTTCCCTCAATGTAAGTGTAAATAATCATTTTCCTTGACAGCTATGATTCTAACGGATAGAATTTGATTGACTGCTTTGCTCAAGACGTCGCTTACAATACAATAAATGGGCAAAGAGAACGGACTTATTGTTGGCATTGCAAATCTACGATCAGGCACTTTCACACTTTTCAAATCATTCCAGATATTAACGCCTGGATTTACGATTTATGGCGATTTTTAAAAAGGAAATTCAGCAAGGAAATCTAGAATTGAAAAGCAATTCTGTTAAAGTGCTCATTTTAACAGATATTTTAAAATAAACTGTCAATGTTAAATTTTTGAAAAATATTTTTACAGAAATCTACATTTTGAAAAGTGATTTTACAGAAACTACAGTTTGTAAAATAATGTTTATTAAAATTCACGTTTAGGAAAAGCATTTTTATTCAACCGGCCATTTTTGGAAAAAGTGTTTTGTAAAAATCTAAACCTTTGAAAAGTATGTTTAAGACAAATACTTGTTGGGTTTTTTACAGAGTAATAATTTATACGAAATACCATTTTTGGCAATACTTTTTTATGCGTATGCACGCTCTCACTTTTACATAACGCTACAGAGATACTTTGTACAAATCAGAGATTGACGGTAGGGTGATAGGATATGATTTGAATATATCAACGGAGAATGGCAGTGAGGCTTAGACTAGACTAGACAGATGGTGACAGTCACTAGAGAAAGACTTTCCTCTCTGTCTCCTTGGCTTTGGTCTTGGTAAGCTGACTGTGACTGGAGAGATCAGTGTGGAGATGATTATCATGCAAAATATATGGAGTTGTATGGTGGGAAAGTCGATGGAGGGTGATTTTTAAGTTCAACTCTTTGGATCTCATGACTCTTGAACATTATAGGTGGTTGCACTGATCCCTTTCAAATGTCACCAATCGTATCCTTGAGGTTCTGAAATATCGCCAAGGATCCATCCATATACATAATAACATGCCTATACACGTAGCTCTGATGAATCTGAATTCAACGTCAGATTTTTCCCCAGACTTATACACGAAACCCACACTACGGTACCACAAATAGAACTGACTGTAGGGCATAGGACATAGATATGGGTATAGACTTTGGGGGCAGAAGCGGGTTTTAACTGGATAAGCCTAATTAAAATGCATGAGATGATTTTCATGAAATACTCTTATGCATATAAAGTCACAGGGGGCATTTTCTCAACGACACAATAAAAATTCTGTCTCAATCTCACATCACTATAAACTTTATCAGGAGAGAGTCGGGACAGTAGACAGTATTCTACCATGTAACGTCTGCCTTATGATATCGCTTTCCAAAAAAAAATATAAAATATCAAAAGAATAAAAAAAGAAATCATTTTCTGGTGAGATGGCTGTCAGAAAAAAGTTTTCCAAGATAGTACCCAAACCACCATGTCTAAAGCCTAACCCCCTTCCTCCATTTTTTTTGACTTCCTTTATCTATTCAACGTGCCTTCATTTTTAATCATAAATTCTTGACATTCCATTGCGAGTCCACAAAGTTTAGGCGAGTCCAACTTTGAACTGTAAACTCTATTTAAACTTTTTAACTGTTCAACTACTACCTACTACTCATCGCTCGGTGACCAGTTAATTCCCTGACCGCGCCTTCTTGAGTATACATATGTAGGTACTCGTATAACTTGGGCTTGACACCGCCATGGGGATGGAAAAAAAAGTTTAAGTTTAAAATAGAAAAACCTGTAAAAATTCAAAAAACAAAATTCACAAGAAAGTTCCCCGAGTTACGGGAAGGGAGCGGCGCCGTCAAGGAATGAATAATGTAAATTACGTACAGGAATATTTTATAAAACCACGTGAATATCTTTAAATTGCTTACTACCTACGTACATATTATATGCATGGGCTTTGTTTCAAACTGGAAACTTAAGCTTCTGTTGCATAGCAACGTGATACTATATTCTAAGTGAAGAAGCAAAACGCACTCTATCCAAAGGCTAAAAATAAAGGTCCCTACTATATTTGTCATGAAAATCGGCCACTTTTCAAAGATTACAATTTTGGGCCGATCTTCAGTTTGCTTCTTCCGTCCAAAGACTATCTCATGTGATCTTTCATGATCCGAATGAGTAAATTAAGTTAAAATGTAAAGGAGTTTAGTTTACCTAGAATAAAATCTAATCTGTAAGTTGGTTTTGTCTTTGCTGCACACAGCGGATATGCTCAAGTGCGTAGAAGGAGACACACAAGACAAACAACAAAGACAAAGACAGAGAGAAAGTTTTTGTTGCTACTTAAATTATGACAACGTGTTTTCCTCCGCCGTGTCCCCACAACGTCTCCGCACTCCCTTCCGAACGGTGCGCGGTGGTGGTGGTGGTGGGAGACGGGAAGTTGATCTCGCGACGGAGATAAAATAGATCATGAGTGGGACTCAAATGCTAACGTCAAATGCAAACTTGAGCCCCCTGCGGTGAATGAAATGAGAATTTCTGAAGGGACTCTGGAGACAATTTACTTTTGTGTGGAGATTCCCTTGTAAGTGCAGAGAGAGAGAAAGAGAGCTCTCCGTCCATGCAAGTTCTTCCCTGCATTTTCGTAGTCTCATTACGTCCTACTGTGTAACTCCATTTTGGCCCATTTCCTACCTACAGACGCCCATTGCCCCCATTTTCCCATTAATATGCAAGGAACACGCAGCACTTGGACTCACACGCTTCTACTGCCTTTCTGGGGACACTTGTTAATTATAGCCACTCCAATTTTCAACTGCACTAACATTGAACGAGGGTCCTTTCATTTATTACCTCCTCTCGAAAGGCCAAAGGCCATGTTCAAGATATGTATAGCATACCAAGCAAGGTTTACAAATGCACCTTTTAAAAACGTTAATTTCGTTCTATGCAACATTTTTTGAAACCTAAATAGTATAGTTTGACACCTTTTTGCACATTTGTAAATGCTAAATTTCTCTTTTTCTCCATTTTGAAAATGCGGTTGCACTTGTTTTAAAAAAACGCTTGAAGTGAGGCCTTTCAAAGGAATGAGTTGAAAAATGCATTGTTAAGCCTTTTTGACATGAAAGATGCTCCCCTGATCGAACGATGTCATACTTGGAAGGCCTCATGTACATATGTCTCACCAACAAGAGTAAATTAGAAGGAGAACACTCTGTTTAGTTATTGTCTGTACAATGCAGATAGTAGGAGCACGGGAAAATACAAAGTTCCACAATGGTTTAAGCACTTACGTCATCAGTAGGTGTACTCCACTCTAATACGTATTATTACGTACCTACATAGGTGGTGTGGTGATGTTTGGAAATGGAAACTAGCTGGAAACCATAGGATTTGAAATGGATAAATTAATAGGATTAATTTTTGTAGCTATTAGCTCAAAGCTTCTAGAGACTCGGGGAGAGGTGTCGCATTTCTTTGTTTGTAACATGACACGACGGAGGCCAACAAGTAAGTCAAGTGTAAAAAAAAACACTCAAAAGCTTTAGGGTTGTTATATCTAACCAACTACATAAATTCCGAACCAGAACCAGAACCGGGAACTACATACACTGATACACTGTTAGTAGCGATACAGTTAACGGAAAAGTGACAATGTAAACCCTTGCCGCACTGAACTGCACTGTCTCTCCCACAAAGCTTGAATTCCAAACAAAACCACGGACCCCTTTGTCATCCTACCCGGGACTTTGCTTTATGTGGTTTTTCCATGGAACTCTGCCGGCCCGATTTTCCAAGTAGTCTATAAATTCCTACAAGGTTAGTTCATACAGGGACTGCATTCACACCTCTCTCCGTCATTTTGGTATGTACAATTTTAGTTGGGAATTCCAAGAATGAAAATAGCTCAGTAATTTTGTTCCTATAAAAAAATAAACGGATCCAGTGCCACAAATGCAATGCTTTTGCAAGTTGTACATAAAAGGCAGCCAAATCGCAAAACAAAGAAACACGATTTCCAATCCACTCCACTTCTGCTCGTCAAATCAGATTTGAAAAAGCGTTCAAGCTTAACGAGGCATAAAATTTGTAGTAACAGCCCATCGTTTAGACGTAGACCTAACTAAATCTCCCAACCACCACTTCATTACTCTGTAGCCTGTACATAATGTATGGATATTTTTTATTTGAAATTCATACAAACGATAACGATAAACCAGTTTTACTATCAACTATAGCTAAGCTGTATGCATATCGTACTATGCATAGGTACATAACTCGAGTTCTACTAATAAACAGTACAGTGCTGATCTACTAATAGCTACTAAAATCAAATGAGTTTGGTATGCATTGCCCTGGCCCTGTCATTGTATGGAAGGGCCAATGGCAGTAAAGAGTACATAATCCAATAAAATGGAGCAAGTTAAATTTACACATGTTGGGCAATGTTGGGTGGGAAAGGAACAGGAATGTTCAATCCTCTGAACCAATTGACTTTTCACACAGAACAGACACACACACACACACAACCCAGTGTGGTCAATGGGATTTTGTGTTAAATCAGCCATAAGCGAAAGGATCAAGAGTCTTTCCATTCAACCTCACTCAAATGGGGTTTAACGAAGAATGAGAACGTAAAGCTACCACGAGTCCATCAGCTTGACCAACCATCCAACCAGCCACTGCTGATACGACTACTGACTCGTGTGAAACAAGCGAGGAAGATTGTACAAACGAGTGGAAACATTGAGAGACTCATATCTAGACGCACATACCTCACACGTAATTCTCCCTGCAGATTTCCTCAAAGTGGGAAAGTAAAGTATGGAGTGAAAGTAGCAAGTGTAGCATAGCTTCATGTATCTACATAAGTACACACATCGTCCACGAAGAAGCATTGTGAATTAAGTTTAGTCTTTGCTTAAAAGAATTCTTATCAATTTTTACCTTCGTTTGTACAATTTAAACGTTTTCAAAAGTAGTAAAAGTTACATTCACACCTTTCAAAACATTGCAAAACGAAAATTCGTATTCTTTGAAATAGATAGTAAAACTGGGATTTACACTTATTAAATAAAGTCACAATACTTTTAAGTATACACAATGCTTCTTTGCCGATGATTATACATACATCCCTGTATGGTTCATGTGCGTCTGTTTTACATGCACGCTTTCCTTCTACATTTCTGTGACCGTGACTTTCCTTCCATTTCCAACGAGAAGGGAAAAAACGGAATCTTTTTTTGCCCCCTTCACAGTCAAATCTTTTGCTTTTATTTTCTTGCTTGCTTGGCAATAATACCTAGTTGGCAGGAATGTACTTATCTGGAGGCTTCGCTTTCTCCGTCGACCAGCCACTAGTGCTACACGTGTCACTTTGAAGGAAAAAAACTCATTTCATGTCTAATCATAAGATCGTCAAGTTTCAATCCCCTAACCTATGCCTGCCAGTCTACTGGCATACGTCTAATAAACTGTGTAGGCCTGCACCAAGGATTACATCATGCCTTGACAGTACATACGAAGGTAGCTGTGCTACTGTGCATGCATACTAATCCAAATATAAATTTACATATTTCCTTGGAACATTTCCGTATCATGCGTTCACATTTTTTAATGTGAGTATAGGGACCCACAAGTGTACATGCCTACCTAGATACATGAGGGCCCCAGTCGAAATCATTATCATTTTGTGGAATATGAAAATTGGAAAGTAATGTGGTTTTTATTCGATTACCCTCCAGCTATGAAATGTAAGAGGGATTTCGATTTTTCCCTATATACCTCCACGGCAGAAATGTAGTGCTGTTTGCATTTTAAAATACAAAATATCATTTTCTCATTTCTCATGCAAATAGGTTGTGAGTGAGTTCACCCTACATCTCTCAACAAGAAGGAAATAAGGAAAGAACCAGAACCAGCCCCTTTCGGTAGGCTGCCTTAGGTCTATACATATTTCATTGAAGACCATCGAATGTTTATTTGAATCCAGTTGAAAAGGTCTTTATCCTTTCCCCTCCGTAAAGACCTCCTTTTAAAAAATAATTTACCGCCCAGTCTCAATAAAAACGTCATTAATGAGCTGTCGCATTGATTCTATCGCATTTTATTTGTACCTCTCTTCTGCTCTGTTCCTTTCAGGTGCTACTTTCACAACTTTAAAATAAGAAAAAAAAACTACAAGAAACCGTCAGAGAGTTAGGTAGGTGCATACGACCTAATTGTTTACGGACTGTGTTACTGTACTAAAATGGGACGTCCAATAACCCCGTGAGGACTGATGAAAATTTATTGTAAATCTATGTGCATATTTAGTTCATATTGAGCTCAAGATAACCGCGGATTCCGGAACTACCACTACTACTGCTGCCCATGGTATCGGGACTGTACTACAACTGTAAGACTGCTCTGGGACGGCTGCTGCTGGTGTGATGAAAATAACCATAAAAAATTGCCCAGGGAAATTATTGTAGTCTCAATCGATTTCTCATGTGATATGATTTTTAAACCTTTCAGCTTTCCCGCATGCACTCTCTCACAATCGCTCAATGAGCTCCTGTACACACTTACATATAGGCATGTGGAGTTGTACTGACCGAATTTCTTGATACTTTCTCTTACTGCCAGACCTTTCCCTATGCTATATAGGGGAAAAGGTCTGGGATATATGGCCATGACGCAAATTATATTTATAGGCACACATTTGCTAACTAGTTAGCATAGGATTTAAAATGCAGTATGATTTGTGGAGTGCCCATATATTTATAGATGTATACGGGAATGCAAACTAACTTGTACCTTCGCCTTCTAATGTGTATTTGACACATGGATAGATTGATATCCAATATCGAAACACCATTAATTTACTAGCTTAAGAGCTCAAGTCTTAGAGAGTAAAATTGAAAAAGAAATATAATACAAGGAAATCTTTTGTACTTACTGGATACTTCGTTGATGTAGGGTCCCACACGGCTATTCCAGTAGTCGCGAAGCGACCCAAAATTTTGAAGCCCGAATCGATTAATTTTGTCGGCTGGTAAAATCAAACTTTCACAAAATAATGTGTATATATATATATATGTAAATATATATATATATATATTTAGATCAACTTCCGCTGAAGATACCGTGAGCGCTCTCTTGACTAGGTTGCCACTGACTCCTTTTGAAAACAAATAATTGAGTGAATTTCTATAAATTTCTGGTTAGATCGACGTGGTAAATCGTTTCTGATGATCACAGGTTGTATTGTATTGGATTGAGAGATTTGACGTGTTTTTTTTGAATCACAGTAAAGTACAATGTAGTAAGTATATCAAAGTTGTAATTTTTTTCTCTTGTCAATTGCCAATTGTTGGAGTGTGTATTGGTGGATTGTTGTTTAATTTTGTGTACAAAATATAGAGTAATATAGAAATTTTAATTTTGGAAGAGAAGAGAAGGAAAAAAAATATTTTGAGGAAATAAAAAGGGAGAAAAGCGTTAAATATAATACGAGTTATATACAAACGAATGTAGTTTGTTGGTGAGAAGAGAGAGAGAAAGCAGTCTGTAGAAAACGCAAAGCCAGGAGCCAGTGACCAATTTGCTTGTCAGATAAAAGGGAACCTTTCAGTAAAGGAAAGTTGGCTGGCTCACCCGGGTGGGAAGTGCCGGGGAGGGCGCAGGTCCGTGAGCGGCCCCGAAAGGATGGACTTCCTCCCCGTTGGCCAGGGCGGAATGGTGCAAGGCGGGGACTGGGAACTCTCACTGAAAACGACACACACACACATACACACAGACACACAATTTATTTTTTTTTTCAGACTAGAAAATTTTCTCCTTTTCCCTTCTCCTTATAGCACTACCATACGACCATACCGGTGAGGTGTACCTGTATTTTATTATGTATGTAAATATAGACGGGACTCAAGTGTGGGGAAGGAATTCCCGAACAACTTTACATATACTAGGATCACCTCTACTTTAACTCGGTATACATTGGAGCCTTACAAATGTGAAGCAGGAAGATTAGGGCTACAAAGACTTTATAATTATTTTAATGTTTCATAATATATTATATACAATTTTAAATGGGTTTCAGACAATAAATTACAGCGTGTACATACATAGGTTAGCTAACTATTTTTAAAATAAGACAAAATTGTTTCAAAAGCTACCAAATTATATTCTTAATAATTATAACATTTTTTAACAGATACATGTAAACCGTCGAAAACTGAATAGTTTCCTTTATTCCATTTAAAGTAGTAAAAGTATTTTACGCACGTTTCCAAAAAGGGCACTACGTTATACTTTCACCTGGAAAAAGGGCAAAACTTGTGATTTTACATTTCCAAAAATGTAAAACGTAATATTGCGGTCTCAACAAATGGTCAAAGGTGTGATTTAAATTTCTAGAAAAAGGCAAAACATGATATATGTTATATGATGTATGTTATATATGTTATATGATATGTTATACAAGAGTAAACTATGATATGTGCACCTTAAAAGGAGTTATGAGTTTAAATTATAATGTCCAAAAAAGGCAAAACCTGATATGTAAGGTTTTAGAATGCTAAAATATTGCTTTCCGAGTGTTGTAAAACCTTGCCACAGCTGATTTGTAAATGTTTAAAAAGTCAAACGTACAGTGTATTTTTGGTTTAAATAAAAGAAGCGTTTAGATAAAAGCTTATTATTGGGTATCTACATTTGTTAAGCGAAAAGTTAAAACTTGAACTTAATGTTTTGCAAAGGTTATTAAATTGACTTTCGCATTTTCAAAAGGTGCAAAGTATGGTTTTTGAGCGGATCAAAGAAAACCTTTCTGTCAGTCAGACGTAATAGGGAAAAGGCTCCTTGTAGAAGGCCGTAAAGCAGTCTGAGGGTACTTGGTACTTGCTTCGGTTGACTTTGCTAATGCTATAAATGTGGTAACGTGTAAACGTGGAGCAGAGAGAGATGTAGATAGAGGTATATTTACGGGTTGGGGATTCCTGGATTCTACTTTCCGCTCCGCTGGAGTCGTAGACATATCCTAGTCTTGTCTCTGAATTCACTCCGGTACAAGCTATTGTGACCTCGTTTTCACATTCGTTCTTTCCTTCGTCATTCATTCCAAACTACTCGGTTTTCATGGTGAGTTTGAAGACTTTCTCCTACAAATTCACTATTTCAACATTTCCCACCATTTGTATACATTTTAAATTATAGCATCCAAGAAGTGAAAGCTTCACACTGCCACGACTTTCTCTCTCTCTCTCTCTCAACTCACCTATATACCCGGACCATTACCAGAACCCGAGCCAGTAACAGCTCCTTCACGACTACCCACAGTGGCCTGCACTTCCATCTCCAGTCGCTCTTTTTTTTAAGGAAGGCGACGTACTCAAGCACCTTTCACATGTGACGTCATACTGTATAACGTCAGGCAAAGATTTCTACAGGCTATATATAAAGTCTATTTATACGCGTCTTTCCCAACAATATAAAGCACTATTAGTAGGATCTAAAAAGGGCCAAATATAACTTTAAAGCTCCAAAAGGGGTCCATAAACAATTGTCATGTTTTGGAAAGGTGTGACACATGTAATTAGCGTCTTTCTGATGTGTCAAAAACGGGATTTTGACTTTAAAAAATTGTCAAAATATGATATTCACATTTCAATAAAGTGTAAAACATAAAATTGACGGGTTTCAAATGGTTTAAATTATGGGCTAGGCATATTAGAAAGTGTTAAATCATGAAATAACATGTGTATGAAGGTAAAGGAGCAAAATAACCATTAGCGCGTAAGAAATGTTTCCAAATGCGATATTTATGTTTTGCAAAATCTGAAACCTGATTTGCGCCATCAGAATATCACAAAATAGAGAATCTAGGATTCAAGACTTGTCAAAATATGATATTTACGGTGTCAAAATGTATCACAATATGGGGTTTGCATCGTTAGAAATTGTCGAGACATAAACTAAAAGTTTTAAAGGGGTGCAAAACATATAATTATCTCTTTTCAAAATAAGTAAAAATATAAAATTAGACTATTTTTCAAACCATTAAAATAAAGTCCGATCAATGTACTTTCCTTCATACTTTCACATTAGAAAGTTTCCCCGTGACGTCATATTTGACAGGTTCTCTATTTGTAATCCAACGTGGAATGACCAGGCAGAAAGGTCTATCTTCACGGATTTTACTATGCATGGTCAGATTACGTATGCTCCACAGTCAGCAGAGAGAAAGAGAGATAGAGAGAAAGTCTAGAGATTTTTGGCTATGGTATTTTGACTTGGATCCTTTGCCATTGCTCCATAGATATGTACGAGTTTGTGACGAAAGCAGGAAAGTAGGAAAGTGTGTGAATAAGGATAGACTATGCGTTTTGGCCCGGCCAAAAACTTACCCTGCACCTTCCCACTACACGCCCCACCCCTTGCAGCGAGTGCTCCGTGTTTTGAGGGAAAGGAACATGTTTTTCCATTTCCACTTCCAAACATACTTTCTTCCGCCTTCTTCCCATTCCTGGGAATGTCAATTGGACCCTTTCTTCTTATAAGATCCTTTATTAGGCGGCTGTAGCTCCATTTGCAAAGTCTACAATTTCAACTAATTAAACATATCCGTGTGCAAGACTTTTCTATCTTAATTGTTAACAAAATGTTAACTGGTACTTTCTCGCCACTTTATACCACGTTATAGATTTTGAGATATTAAAAAGGGAATTTTACAATAATTCGAGCAAAAGCTTACTCAAATGCTTTCTGGCTTTGCTTAGGAACAAGAAGGAGAAAGTATGTAAGTATGGAACTGAAGTTAAAAAATATAAAATGAAGGCTGGGAAAGTCAATGGAAGATTTTTCAAGATCATTTATGCTTTTGCTGTAGAATTACAGATTGCCTGTAGATAAAAAGTATTGTAGATTTAGACTCCATTGATTTCACTATTAAAACATACTCGTTCCTAAATATACCTTATCCAAAATTTCTAAAAATTGTTTATTTAGCATAAATATATGGTTTTACAAAGTTTCGATTTTAACTCAGACTTAGGTTTATTTCATACAAGTAATAAAGCCCTGATTTTATTTCTTTACAACATTGTTTTGTAAATTAAATCATTAGCTCAGATGTACATCTTCTCTCTATGTATACACCGTTACTTCGTTACAGGACTTCATTGAAAGTTGTTAACAGAATAGGAATCACAGTGTCACAGTGCAGTTATTTCATTCCCATGTGTAAATGCGTTTTCAAATTAGTAATGACACTTCAAAGGAAGGAAATCAATCAACTTGTTGTATATATGGATGGATCCTAAACCGCAACTATGCTTGCTAGTTAGAAGCTACCTATTTAGCATTACATATTGAGGCTGAAGAAGCAAAGTCTTTGCATCTTTTTTAAATGTGTAGCGAGAAAGACAAACATTGGTAACAAAAAAAAGGTGTTATTTTCCTGCATCCAGGATTGCCCAATAGACTTATTTTCATTACACGTTTCAAACATTTGATAGAATATTTTGCACGCTTAGAAAAGCATGTTAATAGGGTACTTTTGCACCAGTCAAAAACAAGCTATAGGGCACTTTGCATCTTTTCCAAACAGCATATTAGAGACACTTTGCACCTTTTGAAAGAGTTTTAATTAGAATTAAGACACTTTGCATGTTTAGAAGAAAGATTAATATTGATTGAACCGCTTCAAAAGCATCTAAAGGGAGTATTTTGAATTTGTTTAAACACTTACATAGGGTTTTGCTTCATCAACGAAGATATTCACGCACAGCATAGT
>JAQFZC010006073.1:0-13075 GCA_034695205.1 Dicyrtoma fusca
AGTGAATAACACTTTTTCAAAACAGTCAAAACTAGTGAATAACACTTTTTCAAAACGGTCAAAACTAGTAAATAACAGTTTCAAAAGCTCATCAAACTAGAAATTAACATTTTCTAATAAGTAGTCAAAACTAGAAATTCCCATTTTTAAAAAACATTTAAAACTACCTAAGAATATTACCGTTTTGAAAAGGTTAAGAATAATTATTTCTTATTTTCCCAAAAATGTATTTAGAATCCCAAAAGAATGACAGTGTACTATTTCCCTTATTAATGGCCATGGCCATCCATGAGGCTAAGTCCTGCAGCTGAAATCTAACCCAATTTATGTCCCTGCACCATCACAGATGATCCTTTACAAGAAAAAGAAAAAGAAAACCAGTCCTATTCATCTGATATTTATTTTATAATCGAGATCATTTAGCATCTCATTTTTATAGCTTCCAACCTTTTTTTATTCATCCCAAGGAATTTTACACACAAGCTACGAGCAACCTCCATGCATTCATTGCCTACTCGCAAAATCTCGACTTTTCCACACATTTTTATGACACGGCCAGTTTTTTTTTCAGTCCATTTGCATTGTATTGCACGCACTGCTGTAGAACTAGTGGAATACTAATGAATAGCAACTGAAAAAAAAAATAAACGAAATCAGAGTAAGGGGCTCTGCATAAATAAGGGCTAGCATTTTTCAAAAATGAAAAATTGCCCCCCCCCCCCTCCTTCCAACACTTTTCAAAAAGGTCAAAACTAGAAATTAACACTTTTTAAAAACGGTCAAAACTAGTAAATAACACTTTTTCAAAAAGGTCAAAAATAGTAAATAACACTTTTTCAAAAAAGGTCAAAACTAGTGAATAACACTTTTTCAAAAATGGTTAAAACTAGTAAATAATACTTTAAAAACGGTCAAAACTAGTAAATAACACTTTCAAAAAGTCCAAACTAGTAAATAATACTTTTTCAAAAAGGTCAAAACTAGAAAATAACACTTTTTAAAAACGGTCAAAACTAGCAAATAACGCTTTTTGAAAACAGTCAAATCTTGAAAAAATAATAACATAATAATTGTGGAACTAACTTAACTAGGTAGTAAGGAAAGTTTGCATTTTTTGGAATTTTCGAACGGTAATTTATGCAGGGGGCCCTAATGAATGGTGGTGGTGGGATTGAAAATGAAAAAGTGAAAAAGTGCTGGCGATTGCGAGTGGATTGTGATTTTTTATTTTGTTATGCAAATAAAAGATGTGACAATTGACAGTCGTTGGGACGTTTGGAGGAGCGACTGGTGGTCGGTGTGTGGAACAAGAAGTGAGAATGTAATCTATGCAAATGATTCCATCACTGCCATCAGAACAAAACGAGATGATCCATCACAGAGAGACCAGAACAAATCCACGCCGCCTCCTCTAATTACAAATCTATAAAAAATGTTTCACACAACACTTTGTACCTTTTACCCCTCCGTCCAACAACTTCGACAACAGCACTAACGACAAAATTAAATAAGGCAGAATAAATAACACTGAAAGAGACGCTCATGGCTCTTGGCACTCTTGGCCATGCCTAAGGGGCTGTGCACAAATTACGTTTTTAAAAAAAAAATTCTGTAATGCCTACGGTTAGTTTTCTAAGCATTTCCAACCTTTCTAAGAGTGTAAAATTTATGTGATATTTACACGCTTAAAAAGGCCCCCAAAAATGATTCTATAAATTGAAAAAGTGTAAATCATAAAATTGAACACTTCAAAAAGTACAAAATATGGTAATTACACACTTTGAAAAGGGGCAAAACGTGCAATGTACACTTCAAAGAGTCAAAATACGATGAAACTAGTGTTTTAAAAAGTGTAAATCGTAAAATTCGACACTTCAAGAAACACAAAATATGGTAATAACACGCTTTGGAAAAGTGCAAAATGTGCAATCTACACTTTTTAAAGCGTCAAATTACTATGAAAACACTGTTTTAAAAAGTGTAAATCGTATTTGACACTTCAAGAAGCACAATTTGGTAATTACACACACTTTGGAAAGGGACAAAAAGTGCTATTTACGCTTTTTAAAGCGTCAAATTACTATGAAAATACTCTTTTAAAAAGTGTAAATCATTCAATAAGACACTTAAAAAATACAGAATACACGGTAATTGCACGCTTTTGAAAGGGGCAAATCGTGCAATGTACACTTTCCAAAGAGTCAAAATACCCCGGAACGGAACGACTGTTTTAAAAAGTGCAAATCATTCAATTCGACACTTCAAGAAACACAATATGATAATTACGCACTTTAAAAAGGGCAAAATGTGCTATCTACACTTTCCAAAGAGTCAAAGACCATAACACTACTGCTTTAAAAAGTGCAAATCACAAAATTCGACACTTAAAAAATGTACACAATGTGGTAATTACACGCTTTGGAAAAGTGTAAAGTGTGCTATCTACACTTTTCAAGAGTCAAAATACCCTGGAACGACTGTTTTAAAAAGTGCAAATCATCAAGTTTCACACTTCAAAAATACAGAACATGGTAATTACGCACTTTCAAAAGGGGGCAAATTGTGCTATGTATCTACACTTTTCCAAGAGTCACAGTACCCCGAAACACCTGTTTTAAAAAGTGCAAATGACAAGAAATGACACTTTACAAAATGCAAAAATTGAAATTGCATCTATAGGTAGGAACTTTAAAGAGTGCAGACAGTGCTATCTACACATTTCTTTAAGGTGTAAATGATAAAATCTGCCATTTATTTAAACAAGGCAAAATTAAGCCCTTTGCCCTTTCAAATTCCAATAAAAGTTTTCTTTTTTATAGAAGGTGACTAATGGAATGCCCCACAAGTGGTAATTAGTGGTAATTGAAGAGGCACCGAGTGTTTGTCTAGTCCCTGTTATCGCATCTCTACCGTCGTTCTGTCAATAAACATCCCACCGAGGATGCGCGCAAAGAGGCAAAAGGACTCAAGTGCCGTGCCAAAGCCAAAGCCGACTGCCGAGTGTCTGAGTATTTGAGTGCTTGACACTCTTCACTTAATGTTCCCTCTGCACTGCACTGCACTGACAAACAGAATCCCAAGAAAATCAAGAGATTTCCTCTCTAATCACTAAAACACCCCAACAGCAGTCACTACACCCAAAGATACAATGGCAGTGCAAACAAAGACGGAACACCACAAGCAACAAGAGCCGTTCAACAAGATTACACGATAATCCCGTCAAACAAATCACAACAGAAATCCAAAGCAAAGTCAAATCTCAATAAAAAACTACCCACACACCCAACCCACAAAAACAAGGCACAGCGCCAAAAGTTCCAAAGGAACGTAATTTATGGAGGGCCCCTTCCTTCCCTCATCCATACACGCTAATTAGTCATTCAAAGCACTTGCACACTAAATAATTATGCGATTAAAAATACAAACACAATCTCGAGTCCACATAATTTACATGATCATCATGATCGAGATGATAACGAGAGCTGATTTGGAAAGAGTGCAAAAAGGAATGGGAAAATACAGAATTGAAAATGGCCTTCTAAAATAAACATAGGAACTTCACTAGGGGCACCTCACAAATTACCTGGTAGCCTCAGTAACATTTATGGACAGCCCCTATCCATTGATTTTAATTTTTCTTTCTTTGTCTGTGGCACCACCACACCAGTAATAAAAAAAAGTACTCGGCTTTAGCTCCACATTAAAAGTGTAATTAAGAGTGAATTTATAATTAAATAATTAGCTACGTTTTCCTTATAACTACCAACCAGCCAACCAACCAACCAACCACCAACACACTTCCTCAAATACGAAATAAATGGTAGTTTAGTAGTAAGTGAAGCCAACACTTTAAATTCTGTAAATGCTAAAGTTAAACTGTTGCCTGTGACGTCAGAGACGGACTCAAAAGTAAAAGTCAAAGACCCTAAAGACGTAAAAATATTTACAAGATTCAATTATGACAATTATTACAATTAATTCCGTGGCAATAAAATCAAAAGTAGAATTGACATGTGAGCTTTATGGATACATAATTTATTTTTTTTGGGAAGGAAAGCTGTACTGACGGTCGGTGAAATGAGAATGAGGGCTAAGCACGAATGACGAATGACGAAGGAAACATCAAAAAAAAAAATAAAATCCGAATAAATCCGACGCAGAACAGCACAGCTGTTATAGGCAACCCGGAAAATAACGCATAGGAACATTTCCCATTAATTATTTCCCACATCAATTGTAGACGAACGAAGGAAATACGATAAATCAAATTATAAATTGTTCTGGAAGCACTTTTCCAGGTGGGCACGGAAATTTTAGAAGCTTTTTAAGGTAGGTAATAAGTGACAGGTCCCTGGTCCTAGTCTGTAAAAATACATACCTAGCTAAAAGTTGAAAATACGGGCATTACGCGGCTCCGTTGACAGTTGACAGTTAACTAGGAAATAAAATATGTGTTCTTTAGCTTCCTCCAGAATCGACACCCCTACTTTCCCCATCAACCATCAAATAACAACAAATAACCCGAAAATAGGGATATCACGTATCCATCCGGGTAACCTAGCTGTCACTAGTTCACTACTACCCACTACTTCCAAGGCAGGCGGGATCGCTCATAAATTACCTACGTCATTAGCATCGAAATTGGAAATATTCTTTGAAAAAGTGTAGAACTGTAGACAGATTAGTGACGAAACTGAAAGTTATTTTAAAAAAGAAAAATTAGATTCCTTGACATAATTTATGACCGACCCCAAAGAGACCAGACCAGGTTTCCATGTGTACAGAGTACACAGCCCGTCTTTTCCGTTTTCGGTTTTATTTGACTTTCTCTCCGCAAACACACACACACACAACCTATAATTTCCAATCGGAATCGGAGACCCTCCGCCACTTTGACTTTGCCACTGCATATTTTTATTTTATTTATGATCCACCGACCAAAAAGCATACTAAGCATGCCATCAATTATACTAGGTATAGCTAGGTACTTCCTAATTTGTAATTTATAGGGGACCTTTCCAATATTACGGGAGACGTAAAAGCCGGATTTTGTCCCTTTTAAAACTGTACTTCTCCAAAATGCATCACACTAGTAAATTCAGCAGAGATTGTGGCTGTTTTTTTTTATTTCCGCCTTTTGCACATTTTGAAAAGGTCATAAATGACAGGCCCCTAATGGAGAGCTCAATAACTGTGCTACTCTACAATTATTATTTCCCAGTCGGTATTTTTATATGGAAATCAAACCAAAAGGAAAATGACGCCAAACTACCAGCAACCAGCTGAGGGGCTTTTGCCATCAATTAAAAAAATCCACAAAGAAATGAAAGACCAATTAACACTCTCATTAACTACACAATTCAATCCAACCACAATCACACCTAATTACTAATAAAAGACAGCCTTACACATTAGGGAAGGGGCCTTTCAAATATTAGCCTAGTAAACTATTTGAGACAGTCAGTAAAAAAATACAAATTTCAAAATGTGTAAATAATTACTGGCGTGACTGACAGTGACAATGCATGGACAGATAAATTGGAGTGTATCGTCATCAAGTATCTAATTGTAAATGTTTGTTGATTGTTAGATTTAGATTCTGCCTCGTCAGTTGGAGCTGAAACTGAAGAATGTAAATAGTAAATAGGAAACTAAACTAACTAAACTAACCAGAGACACTCGTTCATCGTTAATCTGATTCTGATTCCAACTCGAGTTAAACTTAAACTTAAATGCTACTTCAGTGTGTAAATTAAATTGCTAATTGGAGGATTGACTGACAGCTCTGACAGCTGACGGAAGACGGAAGGAGAATCAACTTAATTCCTATTATTTACTTTACGAGTCAATCAACCCACAAATATTCAACTTTCATTTCGCCAATTTTTGACACATTTAATTAACAATTAAATTACTAGGCGATCAGTGATGCAAAAACATACTAATTTCCGTCAAAACTGTCTGTCATCTGTTCAAAAAACTAACAACTGGCGACTTTGACAAAATACAAAATAGCTACGCAATTATGAATTACATAGTAAATCGTCAATTACAAACTCAAATTAGATTTGTTTGAAAGACTAATTTTTAAAAAATGTACAGCCAACAGCCAGCTATTAGAATTCTAATATTTACAACATTTGACATTTACAATTTATAACGGGGTTCGTCGTTCGTTGTTCGTATTTCATAATTAGCTTGTAATTTTAAAATTAGTTTCTTTGCTGCCCATTTTTTTTGTAATCTTCCAAATTCCAATTCAAACTGACAACCGCAATCACAATCTACTTGATCTGAATATTCTGAATCAATCACTGCCAACGGTCAACGAATTTGTCTGCCTTTACCTACAGCCATAAAATAAAACAAAAAGAAAGAAACACCAACAACCTTTGACCTGGAAGTAATAATAATTAATTCAAATTCAGAATCAAAACCACAGCTGAACTGTGAACTGAATTACAAAAACAGAACCATCAACAATCAACCGTCAACCGTCAAAAGCCATTCAGTAGATTTGCCACAATTACAAATTTTAAAATATCACAACGAACAACAACAACTTTGAAATCTTGCGAATATTATCGAATAACTAATTATTATTTAATTATTTACTAGTTCTTGTACCTGGTACTAGTTTCCACTGCTGACCGAAGAATATAAAAATACTGCTAGTAGACATTTTTGTGTAACAAATAATTAATAGTTTTTTTCTTGTTTTTGAATAACCGAAACCGAACCGATGATTAACTGATAAGGAATCTTTAAAACTGGAACATTGTAACTAAAACAAACACGAATGACGAAACACAATCAACAATTAACTGACAATTAGTTTACACTCACAACCAACAATTTCAACAATCAACTTCTCACTGTCTGCTGTCTGTACTGTCAACTGTTTTGAAACACTGATTTAACTGGTCTGTCTGGACGATCAAAGATGCAAAAATCCAAAATGACAATAAAATGAACAATTAATTAAATCCGATTTTAATTAATTTACAAAGAAGAACAAACTAAAATGTTATTATTGAATGTTTTTGAATCTTGTGATGACTGACTGACTGACGGACTGACGAAAGTGTAGAACAGTTTTGAATTATTGTGAATTGTCAGTTTTTGAATTTTGATTGCAACAATCTTTAAGATTAAACTGTACAGTCAGTTTGAAAGATAAATGAAGATGCACACTGGAAGATGTAATTCGATAGAGTTTAGAGGGAACTGTTCACAAATGACAGACAAATCAAGTAAATATAGTTAACTGTGTTCCTGCGTGTATTTACAGTGAGTATTTATAATTTGAAATGGGATTATTTTGATCCGGGGGACACTTTTTTTGTGGTGGCGGATGGTGGGGGGGCTAAATTCCGGGGGGGATTTTTAGCGGGGGCTTTGATATTTAATTTTTTTGGGGAAATAAAATAATTATTTTTTGGTGCTGTTTTTGAGACGCTGGGACCCTGGATTGTGTGGACACCTTGAGAGTGGATGGGCTCGACTTGTGTGCTCTGAGTCTGCAGCCATTTTCCCTTTTTCCACAGTTGCCGAGTTGTTGCGAGTGAGCGACTGAGTGAGTGCCAGTAGTGCCAGTGCACCTGGGATATATTTATAGCTATAGGGTATAGCAGACACTATAGTGGGCATAGATGTATTTATAGATATATGTATAGCTATGGCAGTAGTAAAGTAAGGAGTAGAAGTGAGTGAGGAGTGAGAGTGAGTGAAGGAAAGGAAAAAGAACTCCGGTCCTATCCCTTTCCATCAGCCATCAACCCAAAACCCAACCAAACAATCCAACAGCCACCCCGCGCCGTCCATAAACAGCGTCCCAAAAAACTATAAGCGAGCGAGTATTCCCCACCTTTACTGTTTAGCACTATCTCAAATGTGCAAAATGTAGTATTCACAACTTTCAAAAGCTGCAAAATGTAGTAATAACTAATTTCAGGTGGAAAATGTACTCTTTATTTACAACTTTTTGAAACTGCAACATGGGATATTTGGGACTTTATAAAAGTGCAAAATGGGGTATTTGCAACTTTTTAAAAACGCATAAAGTACTATTTACAAGTTTTTAAAAACGCAAAAAGTACTATTTACAAGTTTTTAAAAACGCAAAAAGTGCAGTGCAAAATGTAGTATTTGCGATTTTATAAAAGTTCAAAATGTAGTATTTGCGATTTTATAAAAGTTCAAAATGTAGTATTTTCGACTTTATAAAAGTGTGAAATGTAGTATTTTCGACTTTACAAAAGTGCAAAATGTGGTATTTGCGACTTTATAAAAGTATAAAATATGGTATCTGAGACTTTAAAAAAGTTCAAAACATAGTATTTTCGACGTTATGAAAGTGCAAAACTTAGTATTTACAACTTTGGTAAGTGCAAAACATGGTATATACACTTTTGGAAAATTGCAAAACATGATATTTACAAGTTCGGAAAAGTGCAGAAGATGGTATTTGGTATTTACAATATTGGAAAAGTGCAAAATATGCTATTTTTACAACTTTGGAAAAGTGCAAAACATGCTACTTACAACTTTCAAACGATGCAAAACATGGTAAGTAAAACTTTTAAACAGTGAAAAACATGGAATTATTTCGCAATTTCTAAATGGGTAAAAACAAAATCACATTTTAACGGAACCCTAAGCTTTCCTCTTTTCCCAGTGCGCTATTGAGCTTCTACAAGAAAATATGCTCGTCTCTAAAAAAAAACAGAACACAACAGGGACTTTAAATTTTTTTGAAGAAAGTTGCGTGTTGCGTGTAGTAATTGTGCCGGCCATTAATCAGCGAATTATTTTATGTTAAAATACAATTTTCGAGTTAACAAAAAGCAAAATACGTAAATTATACTTTTGACCCTGTAATAATAACTTCACTGAAATCAGGAACATAATTTATAGCAGTAAAGCACGACACTTGTATTGTTACAAAATTTTTAAAAAACGCCATATTACAATTTTGAAAACTAAAAAGTGTAAAATACCTAGGAACTTACTAGTTAGCATGTTCAACATTCAAAGGGTTAAAACAGACTGGATGGGCCACTTTTCAAAATTCAAAAACCATAAAATTACGAAATGAAAAGTGCACAATAATTATCCTTTCTATAAAAAAAAAATACAAAAACACACGATAGTAGCAATTTTTGGCTTTTTTAAAAATTCTGCTTGACTTTTGAGAATGTAAAAGAAAAAAGTGCGTACCCGGGAAGGGGGGAGGGGGGCGGAATGTGTGGGTGGCCCCTGGGTTGGTTGTTGAGCGAGTGGTGTGGGAAGTGCAGTGGGCTCCCCTCAGTGACTCTTGTGGAAGTTAGCGTTGGAAGACGGGAGTCTTGTGTGCGGATGGAATCTGAAGGAGACGCTCTTCCACTCCGCATCCCATCAAACACATCTTCCCCAACAACACACACACACACACACACATCCACTCAAATCCACTCTCGCTCTCAACCACACACGCAAGCCTTTTACTCATAAAGCCGCCAACAAAAACTGAATCCCAGTCCATCCAACCGCATCTTCAAACCAAACATCCCACCAGGGGCCTTCCAATTATTACACTTCATCTCTCCCCCAAAGGGGGGAGATGCCCTATAATCACCATACCAAGCTTATACAACCAACATGGCAAAACTTTTTTTTTAAATTGTGAAAAAGTGCAAAACAAACGAGGCGCCATACTAACATTTTTTAACAATGCAAAACACACCTTAAATAAAAATATTTTCAGGAGACGTAGTATCTGCCAGGCCCCAAACTACAATTCTGCGGACAGGGACTGACAGACGGGATTTGAAGATCTCTCGTCCGATTAAAAAAGACGTGAAGGAAAAAAGACAAGGAATGGAATCCGAAGCTCTCTGCTTCCTTTCCCCCCGAGCAGTCCACATTATTTCACACATAAACACGGAAGGCAATTATCACAATTACCCTCCCTCCAACAACACCACACTTTCCAGCCGCAGTCCCTCTGTGCCTTTTAGTAAAAGTTCTAACCAAATTAATCAATAAGCTATGCAAATATCACCTTTTGCTTTTCAAGGAAAGCAAGCAGATACAAGTTTTTGCATTAAAAATAAAAATAATGTGTTTCGAACCCCCTCCCCCCCCCCAAGCCCCTCAGGGGGTCGAAATTTGAAAGGGCTCAAATTCCTAAGGGGCTGTCCACAAATTACACGTGGAATTTTTAAAATGTGAACGCCCCCCGTTCAAAAACTGATTTCGATGACGGCAAAAGAAGGATGGGGGGGGGGCGTAAAGAAGCGTTGACTTTGGAATGCCGTAACATGTGAATGGTCCCTATAGCCCTTGGTTTGTATGTTGTGTGTGGCGTCCCTGTGTTTTGTCAAGAAATAAAAATGCCATCTGCTCCGTGGTAAGTGAGTAGTAGTGAGGGGAAGATGAGTTGATCTTCCCTTTGACAGATGCCACTCTCACTCTCCCCAGCATCCCTTCCACAATACAAGAAGACCAAGAAAGCTATTTAAATCCCAATTTAATTTTCACAGGCTCATTCCAGTCATTACTTACAATAAATTAATGCAAAAACCTGACAAAAATAAATCCTCAAGAATAAAAGCCAATCGTAAAAAATTATAAAAGAACTATTGTTGATGATGGGCACTTTTTTCCAAAGAAAAGAACGCCTGTATTTATGTACAGACTTAATCTGATACAAAAGTGTGACTCTAAAAGAGAAAGGAAGATGCTTTACAGAGATGCTTACAGGTAGAGATTTTACGCACCCACCCGGTTGGAAAGTGCTAGGAGATAAAAAAAGGACCGAGGGAGCTACAGGGGCTGTTCATAAATCACATTGTAATTTTTATTTTTAAAATTTGCCTTAATTTGCCGCTATAAAGCTTTCAAACCGGCAAAAAATGGAATTTATTTAACCTATTCGCAACTACGAGGCCATCGGCCATGGAAAGAACGCTTTGCAGAAGAGTTTATTGTAAAATACACTTTGTCAAAAAGGTCAAAACTAGTAACTAACCTTTCAAAAAAGGTCGAAACAAGAAATTAGCGTTTTCTGAACGGTCAAAACTAGTAAAAGTAGCACCTTTAAAAAAGGCCGCAACAAGAAATTAGTGCTTTCAAAAAGGTCAAAACTAGTGACTAGCACTTTTAAAAAAGATCAAAACAAGAAATTAGCGCTTCCAAAAATGTCAAAACTAGTAAGTAGTACTTTCAAAAAAAAGTCAAAACAAGAAAACAGTGCTTTCAAAAAGTTCAAAACTAGTAACTATAACCTTTTAAAAAAGGTCCAAATAAGAAATTGGCATTTTCAGAGTTGTAAAATGGATATATAACCGTTTCGAAAAGGTTAAAAAGTTGGTGTGGTCTATGACGTCATATATCGCAGACCCCTACAAGGGGAAAATGGAAAAAAGGAAGTAAAGCAAACTACTATACATAGTATCTATACAAGGATAAAAAGACCGAGAAATCTGATCGGATTTCGGAAGGAAACACGGAAACACACACAGAGAGAGACGAGAAGGCTCGGATCATGGCATTACAGATTAAATCCGAATTCTCCGAATCCGAATCCGCTTCAAAGTTCAAAGAAAAACGTGTCTGTAACTTTTCCTTTGGCGCTTTTCTTTGTGGGAAACTTTTGACTTTGTGTTCTTTGCCTTTCTCCTGTAATCGGAAGCTAATCGTACACTTTACAGAATTTAACCAGTACCGCAGTACCAGAACCAGTCTACCAGTTGGTGAATGAATGATGAAGGTAAAGAAAATGAGAGATGATTAAAACTAAATAAATAAATAAATAAATAAAAAATTATTAAGAGAAGAATAAAAATCATTTGAACACTAACTGGGCTCACCCGCTTGAACTCCTGGATGGTACAGATGAAGTAGGGGAGATCAGCCCGTTGACTTTCGATGTAGACAGCATCTAAAAAAAATTTCAAAAAAACAACAAATTAATACAAAATTAACTATTAAAAATTACGCGTCTTCAGCCATGAAAGATTTTGCATTTTTTTATTTTTATTTTGTAATTGTGCCATCTTTATGTATGTAATTTGTCTGTCAAGCCAAAAGCAAAAGGCAAAGAAATAAAATAAAATTGGAATAAAATAAAAATGAAAATGGGTATCAAAGACCTCATACTTCCTAATACGTCCATTAACATTTTATTCAGCACTCCAAATGACCTTTTAATCACCGCCATTAAAGCCCATGTATTTCCATTTCTCTCTCTCTCTATTCTTTTTTTCTACTAGGGATCGTCCATATATTAGGTACGAAGAAACTCCAATCAAATTAAACAGTTTTGTTGTAAGGGGCAAATGAAAAACACTAAAAATTCGTACTAAAAGTTTCAAAATAATTCATGACGTAATAAATGAAATGCTCCTCCTCGGGCCATTAAATAATTTAATAGCACATGTTTTTACTGGCATGAGAAGGGGGCGGCCCATAAATGAGGATTGCCATGCATTTTTGAGAGAACGATGGCCTTTTCCATATTTTAGGGGCTAAAGGATCGGTCGAAGTCTCTTCACCGGACATTCTCTGACCTGATTTATGAAGAGCCCCTTTCCATGTACCAAAGTGGCAATCGTTTGTAGAATCTAAACTCCACTTTTGACTCGCTATACGATAATCTCACGTGTTCCTGGTCGAATGGACTCAAAGTTTATTGTTTTCTAAATTAAATTATCTATCAGTTCACAGAGAAGCAAACCATTCTAGCTGTCAGATAAACCACTTTGCAGTTCCACCTCCATCGTATCGCCGGGCTGAGGAGCTTTAGAAACTGGCGAACCATGGAAAGAATGCTAAACAAAAGTGTTTAATTCTATACATTAACTTTTTCGAAAACGTCCAAACTAGTAAAAATCACTTCTTCAAAACGGTCAAAGCCAGTAAATAACACTTTTTCAAAACGGTCAAAACCAGTAAATAACCTTTTTTTCAAAACGGTCAAAACCAGTAAATAACACTTTTTCAAAAAGGTAAAAACTAGTAAATAACACTTTTTCAAAAAGGTAAAAACTAGTAAATAACACTTTTTCAAAAAGGTAAAAACTAGTAAATAACA
>JAQFZC010006074.1:0-13071 GCA_034695205.1 Dicyrtoma fusca
GAGCTCAGTATTCGTGTAGAATTTAAAAGGGCAAAAAGGACAGGGAAACCGCTTGCGTCCAGCATGACGCAATAAATTATGCCCTCTAAATGACTCTCTACTCAGTGTCGTAAATTCGCAGGCGCTACATTTGAACTTGTGACTTTTCGGCCGCTCCTTGTCCAAAAATTTTGGATTAAGTTTGCAATGAATTGTTTCATGTCGGCATTTGTCAGAAATTGAGGAAAATCTCTTTGAGCAGAAGGGACACATGTGGGGTTTCTCTCCGGTGTGCACCCGGAAGTGTTGGCTTAAGCTAAAGCTGGTTCGAAATCGTTTGCTGCACAGTGCGCATGCGTACGGTTTTTCTTTTGTGTGAATACGCAAGTGATAGTCAAGGATGGATTTCTGTATTGCAGAGTAGTTACAGAATGCACACCGAAACTTCCTCTGATTTTTAACCCAAATTAGGTCACTTTGCTTGGGGTTCATTTTGCAAATTTTCATGTGCATAGTAGGTTTGTAGGAGAATCTTCTTTTGCAGAAGTTGCACTCGTGTGCTTTTTCCCCAGTGTGAGTTCTAATGTGACGATTCAGGTCCCCCCGCGTCCTCCATTTACTCTTGCAAATGGGACACGTGAATGGCTTTTCCCCCGTGTGGATTCTTTCGTGTCTTTCCAACTCCGAGTTCCATTTTGCGGAATAGCTGCAGTAGTGACACTTGAGATTGCTTTTCAATTTTTGATGGGAAGTAAAATGGCGAGTAAGACTGCTTGCGCAATCTGCAAGGTAATTGCATTTGGAACGCTCAAAAAGTTTTGACTGCCACGACGCGTCTTCGCTTAACTTGAAAATTCGAATTTTAATTTCGTGTGAGATGTTAAATCTACGAAGTAGCAGGAAGTCACCCTCCCCAATTGAGTAATTCACGTTTGATTCCATTGTAATAAATTAATAAACTGTCACATATTTGTGCGAGCATTCCCACAAAAAACTTGTGGATATTCCACTAGTTTTCAAGTAGATAGTTTAATCGTTTTAGTTTCTCGGTTTTTTACCGCTCGGTCGCTTTAAAGGACTATTTCTGTAATTTACGTCTAAGTTAATAAACTTAATTAAAAGCTCATGTCGAAACTTTCGACAAAAAGTAATTTACACCTGAGAAAACATTCAAAACTTCCTCACATGAATCGGCATAATCCTTGAAATCAAGGGAGTCTGTTGTCCTTGCGTATTTTATTCGGCCAGCTTATGTTACACGAGATTTTTTGAACTTCAAAGTCAAGTTGAAAGTTGCATTTTATCTGTCATCTTTGTTTTTGTTTTTTTTTTAATTCAGTTATTGTTGTAACATTAATTTTTGACTAGTAGTAGTAAGCAACCTACACTCCCCTGTGGGCATAACGCACCATGGGAGGGATAATTTTTGACTATATTTTTACGAAAAAAACTTACAATCTACTAGTTCTGTTTTCAGTCTACGTCCTCATTCGTAATTTCATTTCGTAATTAGGGGTGGAAGAAAAGTTCAACTACCGTAAAGCTTCTAATAGAAGACGGGTCTTCAATAGACGGCGGGTCTCTAATAGAAGGCGGGGGTCGAAATGAGTTTTGTAAATAGTATGCATTGAATTCTAACTTCTAATAGCCGGCGGGTCTCTAATAAACGGCGGGGGTCGAAATGAGTTTTAAAAATAGAAGGCGGGGCCTTCTATTAGAAGCTTTACGGTATATATAGTATATAATTACTTATACTACAATTAGTAGTTACTGTCAGCGTGGTGACCATAAAACAACTTACTTTGTTATTATTATAGACACGGGTATTTCTATTCTTGTGTAAGTTAATTATTGCAGAATTAGTCAGATATACGAGGTATACGAGTCAGAATGTAATGAATTTATTCGCTGTAAAACATTGTTTTGATTTGTTGATTTTTTATTCCTAGAATTAGGAAATTTAACTGTGCATAAATAAGTCAGACGAGAATCAGCGTGTGGTTTGTATGCAAATTGTGCCGAGGCTCCTTTGGACAAGTTGACGCCTTCATTGAGCACAAGAAAGAGAAGCATTTCACCGAGTTTCAAAATTCCACAAGCATCGTCTTTCAGGAGAGGGATCTTGGGTAATTAAAAACAATTTGAATTAGCAAAACAAAATTAACTTTCGTAGTACTGCTGTACCTTAAACATGCTTAGGTTTACTTAACCCTTCAAAACCCAAAACAATTTCAATATTTAAAGTGAATATGTATGTCTATTTCAAAGAATTTGTTTGAATTTTCTTTCCTCTACTTTTCAGAACCTGGAAATAGGAATATGCACATCTCTGTTACAAATACATCTCCAATACAATGCTGCTGATCTCAGAAAGCCAAATTACATGTGTTACTTAGAGAAGAGCAAACTTATGATTATATCTCTCAAGGAGAGTGCAAAAAAATATTATACGCTTATGAAAAATGCTCAAATTAATTTTAAGATGCTTCAAAATATCCAAAATTGTGATTTGTACTTTTCAAGAAATTAGTAAAAACGCATTTTGCATGTCGAGAAAGGGGTTACAGCCCATTGAGTGATAGTAGGTTGATGCAGAGATCACCTACAGCAAAACCTGTTAACAATGGCGTCGTAACAGTGGGCAAACATATCAAATACGAACATTTAACATGGGGCAGCGGGAACGAAGACCACGTTGGGCAAAAAAAATTAAATAAAGATATAAAATTAAAAAGTTACTTGATGCCAAATTGCATGAGAAATGTTTTGTATGGAATTTCGATCACGATTCTTGAAATGTGAATCCCTTGGGATGGAAGACAAGAAAAAATACACTCATCTCATTCTGGTAGCGGAGGTGCCTATAGGGACAGTAGAAGGCGTTTTGGTAACGTTTGTTCAAATCCCAGAGTTACAGTTCAAAACGTTCCCAAGTGAGTTTGATTGCTCATTATAATGTGTAAATGTAAAAAAATCAACTGTTTTGCAAACATTTTTTTTTGAAAACCAAATTTTTTTTTCATTTTTGAAATTTTGATGATGGTCTCCCCTTTTTTGGTATATTTCAAAATTGCATGTTAATTTGCATTTGATTTGTCGCTCGCTGAAATATATTTTTATATTAGTTATTATATAAGTTTAGGGTCATGTGAAGTACTAAGGTCAATACCTACATGCACAAAAAATTTCATGAAAATCGGGACGTCCCACCAAACATACTTTCCTTGTGAGCTTCTAATTATTTTTTCTACATCGAGTACAAATGATTGAGGCAACTTATTTGGTGTTCCATTTGCAGGGGGTAGATCCGAGTTGGCCAGATATCGTTGTCCAGGATGGTGATTTTTTGATGTGGTCGTAGCATCGGAATTGACACTACTTGGTTTAGTGTCCGGGTCAAATTGTTAATTACTTTTGATTTACCGAATGTATCTGGGAATTAAAGTCAACACCCAAGTACCTCACGGTTTCGTTTAATTTAAGGGAAGGGACCACTGTTCCGTCTAAGATCCTTAAGTCTTGTTCTATATATTTTCCTTCTTCAATACATATACCATCATGACTTTTCTGAGTTTATGCTCAGTCCTGATTGGGAGAGTAGATCAATACTTTTTTTAAGGATTACCCCAATTCCTTCTTTGGTGCTGGACATCATGCAGGTATCGTCGGCAAAGCTCATTGCGGTTAGTTTTTGAAAAGAATTGTCTAAGTTGAAGCCATATGTATTTGCATAGGATGGGTCGGTAAGATCTTTTAAGATGTAGTTGATGGACAAATGAAAAACTATTAGACTTAAAGGGAACCCCTGGAAGACTCCGCACTTTAGGCTAATAGATATTGTTGTTGCAGTTTTAATGTAGAATACTGTTTCGTTGTCGCAAACTAATAGCTTGATTAAGTCTCTGAGTTTTGCAGGTATTCCGTGGGAGGAATCACGGACGTAATGCCGCCGACCAGAATATCGCCACCAAAACGCCGCCGAACAATAATGCCGCCGTCAAATATGCCGTCCTCCTTAATGTCGTCATGGACAGTTTGCCGCTGGACAAACATGTCGGTAGGACAAAATATCGCCGATCAATAATGCCGCCGTCAAATGTGTCGTCGCCCAAAACTACGTCATGGACAATTTGCCGCAAGACAAATACGTCGCTAGGACAAACTATCGCCGAATAATAATGCTGCCATTCACATAATTATGCCGTCGATCAATACACTGCTTTTGTGGATTTCACGAAGGACAAATTATTTTTGAGGCAATGTGGATAGTCATCCATGGGCCCAAAAAGTGTAGTTATCTTAATGGAAGCAATTAAAGACAACACATTCATAGTTCCAGTATTACTGAGCCGATTAGAATCCTCAGTATCTCCGAAGTGGTTTATCGTGTAAAATTATTACTTGTCTGTTTAAACTAAAACAAGTATGAAGTATTCGGATTTAAACTTTACGAGGTTCTGGTTGGTTATAACAAAAATATTAAAAAAAGGGAATACAAACTAATACTCATTTCGACTGTGAGGAAAAAAGAGTACATCAAATATAATTCAGGATTCCGGCCTAGATTTGGACGCACTGTGTTTACTATGTTGGTGTGTTACAGGTTAGGTTTGGAGTTGGAATGGAAATAAGCATAATTCAAATCTTACAAGGAAAAAATATTTCGCGCGCACGAGTGTTTGGCTTAATAACAGACGTGCTAAACAATTGCAAATTTAAATGCAAAAATTAGCCACCAGCTGTGTAGTGTGTACTGAAGCAGTGCTGCCCAAATTTTCGCTAGTCGAGTCAAGTCTGGTCACGTCCAAAGTCAAACGCAGCCAGTCTAGTCTAGTTACACTGTTTTCGAGGCCTGTCTAGTCGAGTCTAGTCAACACAAAATCTACCCTAGTCAAGTCTAGTCTAGTCAAACTAGTCTGCTATCCCTTAACATGGAAAGAATCGTGGCTAGTCTAGTCTAGTCACCTACTACTTTGACTACTTGAAAAAAGAACAAACACTGACGGAGCTTAAGTACGCTCAAATTGCTACCGGATGCGGTATTCCGCTATCTCGAAAAGTTTACCGGGATTGTGCAAAGCGAATTGTTAACGTAGTTCTCGATTTGGAAAATCGAGAACTACGTTAAGAATTCGAAGAGAAGTAGTTCTCGATTTTCCAAATCGAGACATTGTTGATTACTTGGAAGCGGTAGCAAGTAATTTGGAGCTTAGTGTCTAGGATGCTACTATTCGCGTAGAACAGTTTATTTACATTCTACGTTTAAATTAATTTATGTTTATATATATATAGAAAAAGTGTACAAATTATAAAGATGTTATTACTGATGTAATATAGTAATGTTAGTGCATTTATAAAGATCCGGTGTGAGCGCCCCACATATCTATTTAATTCTTAGCATTGTGTTCCATTATGCCTACGACTGCTTAATGCCTAATTTAAGCTTAGTTGTTGGGCTAACCTCGGTGGAGGACAGTGATTAGTGATGACTTTGTTTTTTTTAATAAAGTTCGTCTTCCTCTTTAATTACCATCATTACTTTAGTTATTTTCAATAATTTGTCCTAGGTATTAATAAAATTAATATTTGTCTAATAATAATTGTTTGCTAAAAAACTAGTAATGCTCGCTTACTGCATTTCAGCTAATAAAACCTAGTTGCTGCTTTTGCTGCTGCTGCAATAAATTGTTTTAGTATGTATAAAAATGTATTATTGCATTGCTAGCATGTAATAGCATAATTACAATTTGAAAATGGCGAGCACTAAAAAGCATCCGCTATTGCATCAATCCACCAAATTACCTAATAATTGTTTGACGATATTTTGTCTTAGCGACGTATTTGTCCCGCGGCAAATTGTCCATGGCGTAGTTTTGGGCAACGGCATTTTCGACGGCGGCATCATTGTTCGGCGATATTTTGTCCTAGCGACGTATTTGTCCCGCGGCAAATTGTCCATGGCGTAGTTTTGGGCGACGGCATATTTGACGGCGTCATTATTGCTCGGCGATATTTTGTCCTAGCGACGTATTTGTCCCGCGGCAAATTGTCCATGGCGTAGTTTTGGGCGACGGCATATTTGACGGCGTCATTATTGCTCGGCGATATTTTGTCCTAGCGACGTATTTGTCTTGCGGCAAATTGTCCATGGCGTAGTTTTGGGCGACGGCATATTTGACGGCGGCATTATTGCTAGGCGGCATTTTGGTGGCGATATTTTGGGCGGCGGCATATCGGCGACGGCATTGTGTCCGCATAACCCGTAGGAGTCAAGGCATTTCTGCAGGTGGGGTTGTCCAATTCGGTCGAAGGCTTTTGCAACGTCGAGTGGTGCCACATAAAGGCATTTCTTGTTTGACTTCTTCCTAATTTCTTCTTCAAACACCCGCCTAGAATTGAGGTGTTTATGTTAGTACCTGCTAGGTTTGTAAATCCCCGTTGGGTCATATTCAGCTCTAGGTACTTTTGTAGGCTGTGATCTAGATACTTTCCTATTATTCTGCGTAGAATGGATCAGATTGAGATGGGCCGCCAGTTAGATCAGTCGTTGGTGTCCCTTTTTAAAAAATAACACTGTGTGTGCCTGTCCAAATGAAGTAGGTACCATATTCCATTTTAGCATTATTGTGCCGATGCCAGCAAGAAAACTGTTACACTTTACGTACTGAGCTGCTCGTAGTATCACTCTGTCTGGTCCTAATGATGTACCCTTTCTTATTCCTTTAATGACTGACTCCATGATTTTTCAATTCATTTGTTCCGGGAAACTTTCGTCTAGTTCTGCTTGTGTTTGGCCGGACACTTCTTGGTATGACTCCAGCACGAAGTTGCTCTCGTGTCCGCATTGTTTGTTGTAGGACTGGTAAAGTTCGTCAGCGGAGATTACACAGTTTAGGTCGTTTTCGTTCTTTAGGATTCTGTGGACCACCTTTCCCCGTTTTTTGTAGGATTCGTGTTGTAGTAGGTCGAACATAAATGTTTTCTTAATGTTTTCTCTGTCGTGTTTTGAACTTTTTATTGGGTTTGACGACTGGTTGTATTTTCTTTCGGCTTGCCGAAATAGTGTTTTCTGCTTTTTTATACGATAGTACCATGAAGGTAGGTGTTGAAGCCCTGGGATTTGTGCTAATTAATTTCGTAAAAATAGCGAGAGATTATCTACTTCTGCGTCAAATTCGGCTTGTGAGGGCTTAGTACAGATCATTTTTGCAACGTTTACTTCAAATGTGGGTATTTCTTTTGAAAAGTCAACTTTTGAATTCTTATCTTTATGGATGTGCTCAGTATCAGTTTCATTACTGTTATCGTGATGAATCTGGGATAGTGGGACATATGTATCTGCTAGAAATTGTATCTCGGTTTTCACTTCCATGTTTTCGAATTCTGACTGACTGGGTGTATTTTTAATGTGTTACCAGTGTGTATTTTTGAAAACTCTTTTAACATGTTTTGCAAATTCAAAAATAACTACTTCGTTGATTTTTTGCAATTTAAAAAAATATTCTACTACGTTTTGCACTTTTTGAAAGAACTGACTGATTTCATATTTATGCCGCTTGAATACGTTTATTTCAGCTGGGCTCGTTAATAAAAATTTCTGTCTTAATTGTAAGGTTTGCCCGTTTTAGCCTTTGTATGTTAATATTTGTACAACTTTGAGACGTTTTTTAAATGTTTTACGCTTTTGTGCATGTTCGTCTGTAGAAATTCGCAGCCCACTGTTTTTGGAGTCCCATTGCAACTTAATTTTGGACTATAGCCATGGACAATGGACCAACTATTATCTCACCGTTTAATGTGTAAATTTGTTTGCTGGGCAGGGATGCTGAAAGAGTCATAAGCGCCCTCAAAGGTACCTCAAACAATTTGACACGTAATGGATAATCCTTTGGGAAATATGTAAGCAGCTCCGTGTAGGCTTTGTCTAGCATGCACAAAAAATAAAAATCTCAACAAGACTCAGCCAACCGCAGAGATTTACTTGACAGACCACAAGAAGAGAATTCACAGATAAAGTTAATAAAAGGGGGCTTGCGTGTAGCTTTATTATTTAATTGCAGGTTGTTAGAAAAATAGATGGCTTAATTAAATAAGTAATAACAAGTCGTCTAGTAGGGAAGCTTATAACTATAAAAAGTCACTCATTCTGAACTCAACTGAATGTCGCTCTCGTAGCATTAGAAGCCAAAATTTAGATTTGCCAGCTATTGAAAGAGTATGTATACGCGTATTCTTTTCTAGTATAAATTGTAAGCCCGTACAAAATTTTAAAGTTAAAAACTCGATCAAGTCAAGATTTTATAATAACTTTTCTCAAAATCTAATCTCAATCCCTTGGTTTTTTTAAATGCAGTGTATGCAGACAAGCGTACTTGTAAACAGGTTTGTTTTCCATTCAAACGAAAGTTTTTCTGGTAGTACTTACTGTAACGCACCAGCAAATAGACTAACAGTTTGCTGTGAGCAAGCTGGAACATTTGTTGGAACACAAGCACGGTATCGATGCATTTCAGGTGACTAGACTACTCGCCCCGACAGTACTTCACTAATAACTTGGTGCCATTTTTGGTTGTTTCCGAAAAAATAAATTGTTTAGTTTTGGTTTGGTCTGTCGGGACAAATCAATGGGATTTAACATCAATTCTGCCACCAAAGAAAGGGTGCCACGTGAAAAATTTCAAAAATGGGTCAAAATCCCAACACCACTTAATGCATACAAAAGTTCGAGAAAACATGATTGAAACTTGTGCGACTACTAGTGCGCATGTAACGCTTGTTTTGTTTAAAATACGACGAACCGTGGGAACACTAGCAATGCAGCAATATTTGCAATGAAAACGGTCACCACCATTTTCCAGGCATTTTGGTCTTTTCTAGATTAAAAAATAGATGGAGATGTAATCTTGGTAATCCATTTTCATAGAATTTCCTCCATGATCTCTGATTCCTTTTTAACATCGAGTTGCGGTGTAGGGTAAATAATACCAAGTGTAGAGAAATCTTTTGGATTATAAAGATTTACTGCAACATTAGAACCCGAATAAGGCTTATTTTAACTTTACTGTAGGCTTTTAGTGAATCAAATCTACAACTTTAAACGAAATTTTAATGATTAGATTAAACTAAACTGAAACAAAAGTTAGTGCTCTACATTTATGTATAACAAAAACACTGCGATAATGAATTTAAATAGTTTAGTCTTTGGTTCAATAATCACTTTGTTCGTTCATTTTGAGCTTTTGACTATTACCGAGTCCAAATGTTGCAAGAACGATGGATATTTTAAGTGTTGTGGAAATGGCGCTTGCAACGCCCTGTGTTGCAAATGCCATGGAGATTGTCTACCAGACTGTAAGTTTGACCCGAATAAAAATTTGTATCCAATTCTTAGAATTACGGCAACAGTTTCTACTCTCCTCTAATACTCAAATGAAATCAAAGAAATAAAATTGTGAAGGAACAGTAATTCCAAGGAGATTGGTAATAAAAATAGAAAGCACGTACTTACATATTATTACATTATAGGGTCGTACCACGGCCATATTATTGGTGGCACAAACATTATCGAGAATGAATATAGGTGCACACCATAGTTGATCGCTCTGGCATTCTACAATGCCAAATGCGGAAATGGCGCATAGATGGCCAACTTCAATGAGTCGAGGGCAGACCTCAGCCCATAAAGTGGCCTCAAGTGCCCTCCCCTCCTGAAGTGGGGGCGAGGGCACAAATTTTATATTAGTTTGAGGGGAGAGGAGGCCTAGAACAAAAATATTTTGACAGATTTTTTGAGGTAAGGGCGAGGTCACGCGTAAGCACTCAGCACTCAAAACGAAGCTGCCCAAAATTTCAGCTAGTCAAAAGTTTGGTCTAGTAAAATTTTGTTACAGGGCTAGTCAAGTCTATTCAAATGTTTGCCAAAGAAACTAGTCTAGATATTTGAATTCGTATAGGACGACGATGAGCAGGTCAAGTAAAGTCATTTTAGAAAACGCGGCAAGCACAGTCAAGTCAAATCTTGTAAAAGGGCTGACTTGTCTATTCCGACTAGACTAGGGCAGAGGGGAGGGGAGACCGAGGACTAAAATATTTTGAGGGAATTTTTGAGGGGAAGTTGAGAGCACAAACTCCAATTCTTTTTGAGGGGAGGGGAGGCTGAGGGCAAGTCAAATGGCCATCTATGAAATGGCGACCCAAATGTCATTATTCAGCAGCAGTAAGTTATTGCACTCAACTATACAGAATCTTATTTTTGTTGCCAGCATCCTGCTTGCATGAAAAATGCCCGGAATTCACTTGTAATCTTTTATTGCAGTGCCCAGTGGAATTCCATGTGACCCACTTGATTTCTGTTTGATTAATGCGTAGATCGTGGGTGAAGAAGCATTCTGTTCTGACGCAAATCCAGTCACCGCATGAAACCATTCTGAAGCAACTCTAGCTTTCCATTCTTACCATTAGGCGCAGACCCCAATAATCAGGCATATTTTGTAAGTTTATAAACTTGTAAATTCCAACATGCTTCTTCAATACGTTGCACACCCGTTTTAGCATCTTATATATTGGCAAAAATTATTTTCTATTTTTATGTTATTTGCAAGCATTATTAGTGGTATGCTGGTATTTTATTCGCGGGTACCGTACCGATAGACTTAATATTCCACAATGCATCTTCGCCGACGACATCGAACACAAAAGTAGCTTAGCTCAGCTGGACAAAATTTGATATTTCGTTACAATTTGTACAGTCAGTCAGTACCACGTGAGCTACTGCAAAGTTTGCAACAACAATTTACACAATTATTCCCTTTATAAATAATGTATTTTTCGTACAGCAGTTATTGCAATCTACAGCCTCGACTAAGTGCGGCAGGAAAGCTTCGAGAAATTAAATTACAAATCAATATTTTCTAATTCCATTTGGGAAACTTTTGAAGTAATTCTGTAAAGGTACGTTCAGTTTGAGCTTGCTTTATCAAGGTCTCAAGTTATTCAATATTACAAATAAATACTGCTTTATTTACTCGGAACATATTTACAAATTATTGGTTTACAAATACATTACAATTTTTGGAAAAGCAGGGCTAATTATTTTTTGTTTGCTTGCAGTTTCAACTTTTTGAACTTCGCAAAGATGGTGGGACCAATCGCACGTGTTTTTTGGGTCATACTTCTCATTTGTATCCTCGCCCCAGCCTTCATTTACTGCCAGCCGAAAGTACGTTTTTTAAATTATTTTGTTATTTTTTATTTCCCACCTCGCTCACACTAAGTCCTTCACATGGACACTGTGTTGTGTTAATCATTTTGAATTTAAATACCATATAGGGTGCGGCTTGCGGCATAGGTGGGTTTTGCAACAATCCATTGCAGTGTTTAAGGGGGTAAGTATATAATTCACAATTTTTCACGGGCCAAAATGCCATTTTCACGCGTGTCATATTTCTAAAGTTTTACTGTGTGAATGTGACTAAAAGTTGTTTGTGCCTGTTTTAGAATATGCGAATAAACAGGGTGAGGGATGACAGGGGGATGACCTAAAGAGCTTATAAACGGCTAATGTTTGGCTGGCCATTGAACTTACAATATTAGATTGAAAAATTTAGCTCTTTCTTCTTTTTATAAATTAATTTTGACAAGCTTTGTAAAGCAAATCTGGAATTTAATAAAGAATAAAAATTAGATCATCAAAAAAAGAAGAAGTATCCTTGTTTCGTTCTGATGATTTATTACAACATGAAGCACTCCGCCACCGCACCGGCGCCGCCAGCAACCAGCCCGTTGAATAAATTAACCTTTTCGAAACGATCATATAATTAGGTTTGAATGTTTATAATCTAATTTCTAGTTTCTAACATTTTCAAAAAGGTAATTTCTGGTGTTATGAAATTTTCAAAGTGTTATTTACTAGTTTTGACCCTTTTAAAAAAGTGTTATTTACTAATTCTGACCTTTTTGAAAAAGTGCCATTTACTAGTTTTGACCCTTTTGAAAAAGTATTATTTACTAGTTTTGACCGTTTTGAAAAAGTATTATTTACTAAATTGACCGTTTTGAAAAAGTGCTATTTACTAGTTTTGACCGTTTTGAAAAAGTGCCATTTACTAGTTTTGACCCTTTTGAAAAAGTATTATTTACTACTTTTGACCCTTTTGAAAGAGTAAATTTATGGAATTAAACACTTTTTCAAAGCATTCTCTTCATGGTTCCCCAGTTTCGAATAGGTTAAACAACAATAATAATTACAACTAATTACATGATATTTTAGGACATTCATTATATAATTACTTATAAGGCAAATGCACCCAAAAATTGAGGTTAGTACTAAAACAAAGTCGGAAATTCACTTCAAAAACAGAGGAAACCCGCGATTGTTTTGGAAATAACAGAAAATAAAGAAGAAAGAAAAATACTTAGCAAAAACGAGAAATACGACAAAGTTAAGTTACTTAAGCGGGTCACCATATTGATTAGTAAAAATAAGTTGGAAGTATTAGCACTCTCAGCATTACGTGCAGTTGCTGTGTACGTTTGCGATTATTTATTGCGGAAATGGCAGCCCAGTTACCAGTAATTATTAAGCAAGCGAAGCAAAACTGAAATACCTCCAACTGCATCATTATTTTATTAGCTTTACTGCAGCTATTTTAATTCAGATGCTCCACTTTTCTAGACACATACTCTATTAATCATCAATTAAAGCTAGAACAATTTTAACCTATTCGGAACTAGGGAACCATGGAAAGAATGCTTTACAAAAGTGGTAAATTTCATAAAGGTACTCTTTCAAAATGGTCAAAACTAGTAAATGACACTTTTTCAAAACAGTCAAAACTAGTAAATACCACTTTTTTAAAACAGTCAAAACTAGTAAATAACACTTTTTCAAAACGGTCACAACAGTCACAACTAGTAAATGACACTTTTTCAAAACAGTCAAAACTAGTAAATACCACTTTTTTAAAACAGTCAAAACTAGTAAATAACACTTTTTCAAAACGGTCACAACAGTCACAACTAGTAAATGACACTTTTTCAAAACAGTCAAAACTAGTAAATAACACTTTTTCAAAACAGTCAAAACTAGTAAAT
>JAQFZC010006075.1:0-13069 GCA_034695205.1 Dicyrtoma fusca
AAACTAGTAAACAACACTTTTTCAAAACGGTCAAAACTAGTAAATAACACTTTTAAAGGGTCAAAAAACTAGAAATTACCGTTTTCAAAGACATTCAAAACTAAGAATTTTTCGTTTCGAAAAGGTTAAGCCTCAGTGGAGTGACAAATCATCCAGTGTCCTTAATATTAGCGAGCAATTCAGCCACGGCCAGCCATGACGGCAGCAACAGCCCTCCTACTCATGTTCGTAATCTTTGTAAATCGATAAAAAAGTAAATGTGTGCTTTAATTTTAGTTGATTATATAATTTTGTCATTCTATTTTTCATTCCTTAAAAGAAATCCCATCACTTACCAGTACCAACGTTACTTGCAGTTAATTCGCGTATTACTCGACTTGACTTAATTATTACTCCACTTAGTCTCTACTTACATACTATATAGTATGTATACTTATGTACAATGCTTATTAGAAGCATCTATGGAACTCGGACAAGTTTTTTTTTTAAATCGTTCTTGTTTTTGTTTCAGTTTCAGTTTCAGTACCTTGGTGTACAGTGCAGGGTGTAGGTAGGTAGGTACAGATGGGTAGATAATATTATTCTTTGCTGCTTCTTTAAGTCAGCATGCATTTTGTGTTCTGTTTTTTTCACTTAAACATTTCTCATTAGCATAGCATTCGGGTCGTGCAACTGTGAGTTGGTTGGTGTGATGACATGAAATTCATACCAATCAAGATTTATTGCTGCGAAAAGTAGCTCAGTATTTTATCTGCTGTTTATTTTTTTCACTTTTTTTTCTTCATTTTACCTTTCTTCAGTCCATCTTAAACATATTTTTCCGGATATTAATCTTGGGATGGAACCAGGGCCAGGGGGCTAAGCTGGCAAAATACGTAGGTACATACAGCTCTTATGATTTAGAAAGATTCTTTCTTTGTAACTTACCTGGTGTGCTTTTAGCCGCACCGCAGATTAATCCTCTGCTTAATGATTACGAGAATACTTGAAAGCAAAATATATCTTTATCAAGTTACAATTCCAGCTAATGTGTTGTTATTGACTTCAGTCAAGAAAATCTATGAAATGCATTCAAAATTCCGTTAAAACGTTTTTGTTACTTAATTAGGATGAGATGTACAAATCTTTTAAGATTCTTCGCCATTTTTTCCACTTTCCACTGTAATTCAAAGTACCTTATGTATATGCTGCCTACGTGTACAATCAATGTAAGTGTAAAAATTATGTGGACACTAATAGCATGATGTTACTTCATCAGTGTAGCTATAAATTATGTGGAAGGTAAAAAATACAAGTGTTTAAAAAGAAATATTCAAAGTTAATTGAAAGATTTAAAATTCAGGTTTCGTAATGGTAAATGAGGAATAAATTGTTGAGCAGTCAATACAGCAAACATGAGCATCAGCATGACAGAAAATTAAAAAGTAGAATCTGATCTTTCCTTCCAATTTATATATATAATATGCAGTGTTAGCAAGTAGCTATGTAGAAACCATGACGATGTTATATCCATTTAACGAGGCATATAATTCTTTTTCCATGAATTTTTGCACACCTTCCATTTTTAAAGAAGGGGAACAAGCTTATATTTTTATTGCAATCTGTAGATTCAACAACAAGTTTTGATTTTTTGTATTTTTTTTAAAGAAAACTTATGAAATCGTACATTCCAGAATGCGTCGATGTAGTTCCTTACCGCACTTTTATTAAAACTTGAATTGTTTACTCAGTCCATGCTATTCTTATAATGAATAACAACGCCTTCAAAAGGAAGCTATAGTATCCAGTAAATTGCAATGCATTATAAAATATGTAGATCATCCAAAGGCTCAAGCTCAAGGCGGCTAGACATAGTAAAGCCCTGTGGAGCCATTTTAAGACACAATTAACAACAATGTCTTGGATAGTAACTAATCCTTATTTATTTATAGGTATTTATATAGCTACTTCCCACACATTCAATAATTTGAAGAGAAAGTATACCACATGGGGCTGAACAGTTCTGTATCACAAAATACTTAAAATCCAGTATCCAGTGTGTTATAAAGTACTGGAGGACTGGCGTGGCAGGAGACAAGTAGCATTACTGTCTCCACCTGTGAGGTAGCTTCGTTTACTTTGAAAAAGTGTCTGTGTTTAACTTAAAAATGACACTGTTACAGTTTGTCATGCTATTTGATGGGGCTTTGACACTTTAGTAACTTTGAGGAAATGGAGACAGCACTATTACAGAAAAATAGCAAATCCCTACAAATATTTCTTTTTTTCTTTTTTTTTTACTAATTACAATGGATGGGGAATTTGAAGGAACTGCAATAAGTAAAACAGTTGCCGTGGCCCGTACTCTACTCTTACATAAAAATAGCGTGGGGTAAATAGCAGTAGATATTTTATGTCTTTTCCTTTCCTCGTACAATATTTACTAGAACAAAAATACCTACATACATATCTTGAGGTCTCTTCCCTTTTTGTAAGTGCACTTGGGTTTATTTAAACTTTATGCGCAATAGTAAATGGACAAGAGCTCTTTTTAAGTTGACTCATGTGAAACTCATGGCTGCTATGGGACAAGGTATTCATTGATGTAATGCGTATACCTACATTACATAGAACATCAGTGCAGTAGTTCCACTACTATACTATGCATACTAAATGTATCTTGTACTTTATTACAATTAGCCAAGTCCTTACTCGTGTAACTTAAAAGTTGGTATTTGTAGTACCCAATTGAGTTAATGTAGCATTTATACAACAGCAACAGTAACAATAACAAGAACGATTTGTTTTACTAAGGAAATAATTGAAGTCTTGTTTAAAAGAAACTCTGATGAAATTGAAAAATTGGATTTATTTCAAAGCCTTTAAAGTTGATCCTATCAAATACCTACTTTAAATATCTGTACATATTTGTCTACGATTTGTTGAATTTGGACTTTCGGCATTTTGTCCCAATTGAAATCTCACTGTCAATGATACAAGTCACAGATGAGTTACAAACAAGGCTGGCTGCAGCTGGCCACGAAAATGTATAATGATCACTTTTGTGTTGTCAAAATATTTCGTTATTTCGTGGTAGCAGCGTAGAAAGAACAATAATACAGATGGAGAGACATTGGAAAATGTAAAAATATTTGGTCAAATTGGAAGGAAGGAGTTCACTGGCGTTCGTTGAGCGTGTACAATAAATGCCTTCATGTCATTAATTGTCACCTACTGTTTGACCATGTCATCTCCCCTGCATGATGACAAAATAAATTTTATGGACAATCAACAGTTCTGTAACTCAGTAATTTTTTGATCCTGCTGATTTTGACTATTAACTTCATCATATCATTAATAGGGATTATATACTATGTGTGTGTGTGTGCCTGTCTCTGTGTCTGTGTGTAGTGTGAGTGTACCTTGTAGTGACGACAAGGAGATAAGTGAGACGGACTGAAAAGATTGGAAAGAATTTGACGTGAATGTATCGTATTTTATGAGGTACAGAAAACAATTAGCAATCGCATTCCAATTTTTGTTGCGCTTAAAAAGTTTTTATACTCTGAATTTACACGGTAACAATTTTTAGTACTGTCTACAGGCAAGTTGTTGTTTTTTTTTAAAGAGATTCACCAAAGACTGTTATCAAAATCAAGTGAGTCTCAGATAACAACGACGAGTTTGCATAAAAAGTGAATATAAAATGAATAAAATGATTTCAGGACAGTTTCATTACGTTTTCATTCCTCAATAAAATATAAATTGCCTATATGTACATCTAATTTAGACTTTTATTTAGAATTTTAGAGGCAATAGAATTCAATGCCTATATAGGTATATATATTATTATGTACTCTGATTACGTGCAGCTGCTATTAGGTAGTTTTTTTCCCTCTCTCTCTCTCTGTCTCTCTCCCTTCTCCTCTCCTAATATATTTTCCTTAAGTTCCGTTCAGCTAAAAGTTAAGTTGAGTTGAGAGCTGAGAGTTGAGTTGAGTTGACCATCCTAAAATGAATTGAAGGCGTTTTGTCTATACGACTCGAGAGCCCAAGTTGTTTTGTAGTTTATTTTATAGTTAGCCAGACATAAGTGTCCTAACAATGTGTTTCCTAACAAGAACGATTTTATTTATTTAGTAATGCAGACGATGAAAGACACATACCTATATATGCAGGCATTCCCGGAGAATCTGTAGGGACAGACAGTGCAGAGGTAGAAGGGAAGAGGCGAGTAGGGACATAGATTATTATAAGTCTATAATAAAGCGTCTAAAGGAGGTAGGCAAGTAGTATACATATATACCTATAGGCATACTTGTGAGATGATAGATTCCAATCCAACTAAAGACTAAGTACGTACGAGCAGAAAATTACAAGTGTACAGGGAGTTGGACGTGGCCATGTGTTTACATGCGTCTCTCTCTCTCTCTCTCTCCGTCTACATGAGTAAGCTCGAGTTCGTTTCGTTTAAATGCCGTAAAAATTGGTGGACGAGTAAAATAATGCAAAGCTTGTCGTTTCATAAAATACATGTTTCGATGATAAATCAGACTAGATGATGATAATAGATCAAAATTAAAGACAAGCTGACATGCAAGTAATGAGGAGATGGGCGGGTAAAGTCATTAGCACTAACCAGAAGCGATAGAATATTATACGGATTCCGTACTTGTTGTGGAGTCGACTTGAACCAGCCCGACAAAAAAGCTTTTTTTTTTACCCCTTCTTCCCTTCATCGCACTCCTTTTATCGCATCCTATCATATCGTATCATATCACATTATATCCATCCATCTATCTATCTATCCAGCGAGCCAGAGCCAGCTATTTCCCCATAATATTCACTATCCAGATGAATGCATACCCACATTCAGCTTTGTAGTATTTAGTATTTAACAACTTGTGTGCCTGTGCCTGCTCTGCTGTTGTACTGTAGTACTGATACTGATAGAGTATAGCATTGTATATTATGTATAAGTATATGTACCTATGCTCGTCCATGGACAAGGTTGAATAGAATCATTATATTCGAATGGGATGCCGGAGCACAACACTTGTGTTCGTGTATAGGATTTTATACATGATTAAAATAATTTAAGAGTTGAACTTCTGGAGCCGATGGAACTATGGCCTAAGTTGTAAGTACATAATGTCCGCTTACATACTACATACCCTGTAGTCTGTAGTACCTATGTACAAACATAGTTTTTTTCTATCTATAACTGTCAGCAAATGTATCTGTATAATAGAAGGCTCTTTCCAAGTCCGTCCACACACCACCATCGTATGGATGAGAGCACCAGTGCAAGTTATATGGAAGGAAAGGAGAAGGTCTGCAAGAACAGGTTAGAAAGCCACATTTTAAAGGCAATGGAAAATGGAGCAAAACAGTAGTTGTAAACGAAATCCAGAAAGAAAATCAATACCCCGATCTTGTAGTTCAAAAACTAGTCAAATTATTCCAGTTCTTCGTCCCTCCGCGCGTTTTTTTTTTCGTCTCCGTCTTCTTCTTCTTCTTCTCCAGATCTTGAGATAAAATGGCTAATTAAAATGTAGATTTGAGTTGGACCTTTTAAACACTTGTAAGCTTCCCTATAGATGCTTCCATCGAAATTCTTAGAGCTAGTCCAAGACCAAAAGTCCCATCTCACCGAGAGCTACGGATCGGGGGGAAAGAGTGGAGCTGTTTGTTGGATGTACAAGTACAATGATCGGATTTTTGCTATGCTCATCATCCATATGCCGTGAGTGTGGTGGTAGTGTGTTGGTGACAATGGTAAAATCTACATGGAGCTGCTCAAGTCATTTTTGATGGGATGAGGATTTCCATCTACTCAGGATCATTAGTAGGGATTAGATGAGGAGAGATGCCCGACTCATATTTAACTGTACCACAAATTCATGTAGTAATTGTATAGGAGATATGTACCTTCCTATATACCTTGATTTGCTTTTTCCCTCGTACATAAGTAATAAGTATACAGAGTATATTATATGATTGAAGTTGAGAATAATCAGGTAGTCGTGGAACATGTAGGATGAGAGATTAATAGAACTCAAACCAGTTGGTTTCTCGTAGTTGTTACAGTTTCTTTTTATGGTGCAGTGTGTGTGTGTGTGTGCATCTCTATGGGAAAAGAGGAAAAATAAAAAGAAAGCTGCCAGCCAAGAGCCAAGGGAAGATGAAAAAAATAACAAACGAAATAACGTATACATTCTAACTATAAAATGTCATTTAGAGCTGAAAAATTAAAGGCGGCTCTTTAATTGAAGCATAATAATTATATAGGACTGACAGAACTCATTTCCTGGAATAAATCTTTACAATTTGCTTTGATTTAAACTCGTTTACAGATCAGTTATAGACAATTGAGTGTAATATCACAAAAAAAAACGAGATAGAAAAAAAAACGAGTCAATACACGATTACTTTACACAGTTGTTGAGCTCAATAGGCACATTTATTGTTGGCTACATTTGAATGCATGTAATTACCCATATAAAATGATGATTAATTATTTATCGTCAATAATTCATGCATACTGTTGTTGCCGTTGTTGGATTGGCCTGGAGCTAACAAGTTTTGATATTTTTTTTTATACCAATCAATTTATTGTGATTGTGTATAATTAAGTATGGCGGGTTGCTTTTAGTTTGATACATATTTCCCCCCTTTTGTGTTCCTATGGATTTTACTTGTAAGAAAGAACCTAGTAGTTTAAAAAAGATTTTAATACTCTAGTGTGGAGATGTTTAAGACTGAGGATGTGTGTTGTTCGCATGCATGTATCGCTTTGATTTGGCGTCATTTCGGTCTTCGAGATCGTTTCGTTTGGTCTTTGGTGTGATAGCAAGTTCAGCTCTGCGTTCTGGCGCATCTTTTCTTTCCAGATTAGTCTCTCTTAAACTGTTTGTTATCCCTGTCATGGGAGTATGTAAGTATGTAGCCGGTTGTATTTGTATCTGCGTGGTTAGCCAGAAAGGAATTCATGACTAAATAAATAGAAGACAGGCAGTCAGGCAGGCAGGCAGGCAGGCAGGCAAAGCAAGCGGAGGCTGAAAGATGGTGAGAATATAGGGGCAGAAAAGGTAGACAAAAAGTCATGTGCTTATTACAGATATGTTAATCTGTATCACGATACACAAGCTGAAACAAAACAAGTAAACAAGTGGATGAGTATTATCCTTAAATGATGATGAAGAGAAGACGATGATGATTTTTCTAGTCTATCATTATCTCTTTTATTCTTTTTTCCTTTTACATTACACGCTTTCCTACAGAAGCTAATTGTATGTCGGCCGGCTATTGTATTCATGCCATTTTATTACACTACGACGACGACTACTACTACTCCTGCAAAGAGGGAATTATCCCTTTACGCAATTTACGCAGAGACCATTTTTTTTGTTGCTTTCATGCTAAAACTTTTAGTGTCTGGATTGCAGTTGTGCAGTGTGTAGTATTCTATTACGTTTTCAAAAAGAATTCAAGCCTCTCATACAATTATGTGATAGGCGATAGAGAAGTACGCATCCCGCAGAAACCAAACCCAAGGAGTTAACTGTCAATAAAAATGAAGATAAAAGGAATCAAAGCAAATCATTTTCTGTACCTTTTATTCGCTTTGTATTCACTAAGGAATTTATATGTAATTATACCAATTTGCAAAATATCTGCCGTCAACTTAGTACTATTTGAAACAAAACTTTAATGCAATTAAAAAGGAACGTTCTGTTCGATTCATTCTGCCAACATCTCCGAATCTCCAAGTTGAGACCGCAATCAGACTGCCGGTAATAACTAAAAGTTTAACGGGAGTTTAAGCATCTGAAGAAATCTGAAAAGTGCATAATGTCTCAATTTTTAATTGACTTTATTTCCATATATAGTGAAACTTCAGATTTTTTGTTTTACCGGAAAGGTAAAAATCCTTTGAACACACTTTGATTGATCGATTATATGCCAAACTGCCGAATAAAGGTTTACATGGTTTTACTAGATACAGTAATGCGTCTCCCCAGAGAATGAGAGAGATCGTACGTAAGCTTTCATTTAGGCTGACACCATAATGGTGTTCATCTCGAAGGCTCGCAGTAATATATGTTGCATTTTGTTTTGAAATTCGCTGTGAATATATTTTTTTGAAAAAGTTAAGATGCATTACATCAATGCAATGAGCTTTACTATAGGAGCCTCGGGTTGTTGCTACTATGACTTCCTAGCTAGACAGCCATTCGAATATTTTCGGAAGTCTTCGAAGAATGAAGCTTTGGTTCCCTTTGCATCTACTAGTAGACTTCAACTTTCTTAAGAGAGTATTTTTTCTGTAGATTGGGAACGCAGAGATTTTATGTGGTCTGTTTTTCCGTATTCACCTCTCTGGCCTGTTCGTGATTACGCCCGAACCGTACAATGGGGTCAATGATGAACCCGTTACGTATTCTGATGTAGCAAATTATGTCGACCCGTCTTTCTATTTGATCCACCTTCTGCGACGAATTGCATTTCTGTGTGGACATTCCAATGAGTCTTTTTACGGGTTTTGATATTTCTCAAACTATTTGCTACAATTCTTCTTGCTTCTTGATGGCTGGAATTCCGCAGCAGATCTCCTCCATGGCAGCGCCCCAGTACGTGATTAAAAAAATGTTTCTCTCTCACTGACGTATCTGCTGTGCTTCTGCCGGGGATAGACCTTACCGGGAAGGCATGCAGTAGCTGACATTTTCATAGTTGAAATCCATTCCGAGGTGTAAGACTTTAATTGTTTAAAATTAAAATTATCTAGCTGCCTTTTGGGTAAACATTAAAAATGTTTGCAGTTATGCCGGATGGTTTGCCTAGGTTTGGGATTTGGATGACTATTGAATTATTCTTGGATTTCAGCTTCACAGCTTCACAGGAGAGCAGCTCTAAACTAAATCATACGAAATAATCCAAGGTTTGGTCTCAATAGTGAGACCCAGAGGCTGTAGTGGTGAACGAAAGCTTCCCAGGTAGCTCTAACAATCTGAAGTCTGCGATACTTTTTGAGCAAATGGACAAATGCTTTAGAAAAATCCATAGAAATTCCCAAAATTAATTTTACCCAACGGGAAACAATTTTGGCCAAGTCATTCCGAAAATCGTTTAGCAGTTTTTCCAACTCTGAGCATTGCAGCGCAGCGGTTATATTAATCTTGGCACAAGGTATTTGTTAATGATCTTGAGTTTTCCGATATAGTATGGATATCGCTAATAAATGAAATCCACAGATTTTACAATTTATTTCTGCGGAGAGAGTTGGCTACGGAACGTGCCTTTCTTTAGAAAGCAGTTTTGAATTCACCTTTCTTGGTCCGGATTTCGGTTTTACTTTTCTGCGTAAGGTTAATAACTATATGTATTTTGTAATGATTTAGGGATAGGTGGATTTTGCAGTGGTTTTGAATTACGAACATGCCTTATTTCGTCCAAAGCGTTTACCATATCCAAGAAAAATATATTTTTTTTATTATAAATTAAGTCCAAGAAAAATATACAGTAGTCAGTTTTTCTATTTGTACATCCTGATTTTGAAATTACAGCAGCGCGCTTTTCGAATTAGTTCTACTTTGTCCCATTTGTGCGCCATGTGCGTTTATCTAGCCTTGGGTGAAATCACGGGTGCACGCTATATGCCTTCTAATTATGCAAATGGGTACACCGTCTAACCCACCACCACATTCATAAATTAATCTCTTTGATAGAGTGACCTCATCCCCTTTAATTTTGTTGTTATAGATATTCCAAGTTAAGTTCTTCTTTATTAGGGTTTCTTTGAAATTGAAGGATCATAACCTTGTGTGGTTTTACCATTTTGGCTCCCTATCGTGAGTTTTAATATTCCTCCAAAATATTGAGTCTAATTAAATAACTTACAGTTTGAAAGGTCTGCAGTAGCATTCGAAGTCCCTTTTTTTGAATAGTACGAGTGATGCTGCTGTAGTTGGTAATTATACTGAGCTCTGCGGTGTCTTCTTTCTTGTTGTGAAGATTTTTGAGGATTCTTAGTTTTTTTGCTATAATTATTGTTACCAAACGTGTTGTCTTTTTGGGCCTCAGTGTATTTTAATTTTGAATTGTTGGGACCGAGTAGTGTTTTCATTGTCAATTTAAAGTAGAATACAAAACTTTTAGAATATTCGTCTATATCCAGCTTATCTTCGGAGCCATTTGTACATAAAACACATTTGTTGACGTTCTCTAATTTTGAAAGTGCAGAGAGTGTCGGATAACCAAAGGGAAATTTATCGGATACTACATCGCGGTCTCAGAGGACGGCTGGTATGAATTTATACTTTGGCGACGATCAAGTATTACGTAACGCCAAAGGGGTGGGTAGTCATTTTGTTGTGCGTTACACCCCTGTACCTACATGTAGTCTACAACATACCACCAGATGGCGCTATTGCGTTACACGGGGTCGGTGGTCGTCAAAAATTCAGAAATTTTGCGTTACGTAAAACTTGAACGTCGCCTTTGTTGACGATACATATGGTTTTCAACGAGAATTTCTTGTATGGATTTGGATTGGACACCCTGTTTACCCTTACACATACCGTCACAATGCAATGTTGACATCATAGCTGGCCAAATGGTTGGCACTCGCACTCCACTCAGGGTTGACGCTCAAAATAATTTTGGAATTCGCCCTTCATTCAGGATTTGAACTCAAAAATGTTTTGCACTCTGCACTCCACGTACTCAAAACGTATTTAGCACTCCACTCGGAACTCAAACCGAAATTTTTCTTCGAGAAAAATTCAAAAAACCTCCGAACATGAGTTCATGGCCACTAGAAAGTTTGGCACTCGCAGTCCACTCACTGAATGGAGTGGAGTGCAAGTTTGAGTGCGAGGGTTGGATTCCACTCCTTGCGTGCGGCCAGCTATGGTAGGCATTTGATACTTCCTTGGATGACATATTGAGTATAGTTTAGCAAATGGGGTACCGTATTTGACCGAATTCTCGCCGGGGCTCAAATAATCATCGGGCGCTTATTCGGAATATGCACCAATCCATTGCATTGGCAGCTCGCGCAGTTAGCGTCCTTGCGTAGATAACAATAATTTTCGTAATGCGGAAAGTGCGTGTACTTATGTAAATACTTACATGCCATTATTAGTTTTAAATGAATAATATTATTTTATTGCTGTACTTATAATTAATTTATAATTACGTTTGGTTGAAATGAAATTTTTCTGATGGTTGTGGCTATTTTAAATTTCAGTATTTTTTTTTGTTTTTAGATAATCTGAGAATGACATATTTTGGCATAAATAGAGCTTTAAAATTGTGAATTGTGTTTTTTGGTTTCACAATTCACAATTTCAGTAGTGATTGTGAAAATAATTCTCACCCTTTAAAGGCCTAGTCTAGTAAGTTCACGTTGGAGTTATTTTTGCAGTTACAGTAACTATTTAAGCCAAGTGAGAAAACAAGAAAAAAAGGAATTGAGATTGTAATGTAAAAGTTATTTCAAAATTTACTTATGTTGTTGTAATTGCGATAGTTTTTACAAAACTTAATATTAATTTTAAAGCTGTATGCATGAACGCATAATCGCCGGGGCTCAAATAATCACCGGAGCTCAAATAATCGCCGGGGTATGATGCTCTTAGGTTGGATAATCGCTGCGGCGATTAATCGGTCACATACGGTATTCGAATTGACGAACGTGTACTGCACACTTGAAGCGACAGTATTAGTGGGCGAGATTAGTATGTACATATGTACACCGTGCATATACAGAAAAGTACATAAAATTACGGAGATCTGACGATTTTCTCACGTATAGAAATAGCATCTGTAATTTTAAAACTGCAAATGAGAATGTTCTCCATATGTAAAGTAAAATTAGTGTTCTGCAGAAATCATTTTATATTTTGTCTACAGGTACGTTTTTTTAATTATAATCCTTTTTTAATATTTAGGCTGACTTGTGTTCTCTTCTTTATTTTGCTGTTGCCGTGTGTTCTCTATTAAGTTTTCCTCCTATACCTATAGGATTTTTCTCATGTAATACGGGCTGTTAAAAAATACAGCATTTGATGGTAGTTGGTTCAAGCATAATTTTTAAAAGAACTAAACACACGCCGTCGCTGTTAATTGAAACTTGAAATATTATAACTACCACTGTTCTTAAAAAATCAGTTCATTCAGATATGTATCACCATTTGTTTTCAAATAGTGTCACTAATACATAGTTATCATGTTGCAAAAAAGCACCATTCTTTCAGTCCTATACTTTTTTGTAAAGATTATTGATGACCAGCAAAACTTGTTAACGTATTCTGATTCCATTGGCCTATCCTCAGTCCCGCCGGTAACGCCGGTAAATATGGGTTTTTAAGATTTTTCAAATATAACTATTTACCACGGTTTCCACCACTGCACTGCACTGGCTCAAACCCACAGGGACACAAAATATTTTGCAATTTTTAAAAAGCGTAAACCATACTTAATTTTGATTTTTTTAAAAGTTCCAAGCGTGTTTACACAATTTTTTAAAAAAAATGCAATCGTGCAGTTTCTCAAGTTTAGGAAAATTCCGTTGTGCACTTTTTTATACTAAATACTTGGCAAAACGTTTTTATTACTCTTTTTACAGGATTCAAAAGTACGTTTGTATTTTTAAATGTGCAAACGTGTTTTTGCCACTTTTAAAATGTGTGATACTGCATTTTACTGTTTTTAAAATTGTCTAAAAAGGTTTGCGCCTTTAAACAAAATAAAATCATGCTTTTTATAGATGTGAATGAATGTGTTCTACAGTAACTATATTTGTAATGTAGAAAATTTAGTAAAGTAGAACCTAAAGTAGAATGTGCTCTCCTTTTAAAATCCTCTGTTTCTCTAAAATAAACTGCTTTGCTGTTTCCATTTTTTTAAAAGGCCATACAAATAAATTGTTATTCAATTTCAATTTTTCGAATCCTTGTCAAATGGTATTTTTAGCACTGCAAATGTATACTCAAGAAAGACAGTACACTATTAACATAATGAGTAAAGGTGTGCTAATTCTTAGTTTAGTAACAGCACTGAGAATGTTATGTTTTATTTACAG
>JAQFZC010006076.1:0-13068 GCA_034695205.1 Dicyrtoma fusca
GTGCCCCCATTTATTAAATGTATTATATATGTGTACTTGTATTTTACAGCAATCCACGAGTACAACTCGAGTCGCTCTCTTAATATTTTGTCAACTGCGTCTACGCAATATTTAATTTGATCTGGGTGTGACAGACTCGAATCTTCAGCTGCGACTTCAAATGTTTCTTCCCATGGCTTTTGCAAAGCTTGGTCTACATGGCCGCGTATACTCGTACTACTATCTATTAAATGTTCAGTGGTTGATGCCAAATCTTCTTGCCATGATTCCATTGTGAATAAACTTTCTCGAATGAGACGAGATTGCCATGTGTTTGTCTTTATACAAATAAAAGTTAATGACCAATAATGTCTACGTCGTTTGTCTTTATTAAATGTTGATTTTCTGTGCCAATGCTGCACGTACATTAATAAAAAAGTGTTCGTTGTCAACAACTTCTGACATTACTTTCGCAAGGTTAACGAGAAATTTTTCAATCAGCAAGTCGTTGCTTTTTACGTTTGTGCTAAACTGTCCCAGTACACTTGAAAAAGTATCTCGCAGTGATAGCTTGTACAAAACGTATATACAATAAGCAGCACACAAATTTGTTTCTCCTTGAATCTGATGACACGTCTTACCAATACACGCTCCCGGGGGTGCGTCCAGTTTATAATGATTCATGTCTTGTCCAAACGAGTCAAAGTAGTAAAACGTTTCCCTTTTAGGCATAAAGTAAGCTACTCAATGTTCACCAACGCTACCGCTGCTCCCTGTGTTCTGCACAATCATCAGTGGATAAGTGCCTCCAAGGTCGACAGTCTTTTGCAGGTTGTCACATGCGACGATCACGTGTCTAATATTCAGGCCGTGAAACTTGACAAAAAATTCTAGGGCCAGTTGAATTGATTGCGAGTCCATCTGTTAGAGCATACAAAATTATTTTAATTAGCCATGATTCATGATATTGTGTTATTGTAAAATAATTTTGTATGTTCTAACCTTAGTGGTTGACCGTCACTTGGCGAAACTTGTCAATCTCGACAATACTATTGTACTGGCATAATACGACCACGTTGATTGCTGATGGAAGACTGGTCTTGAACTTGACGGAAAGCTTTACTTGCCCATTCCGATTCAGCGACAATGCGTCACCGTTTGATTGTAGCATCGGGAATGCGACCAAAACGTTTCCATTCGGGTATGATTCAGTCGTAATTCCATTTGATAAATTCCAATTACTGCTGCAATCTCTTAAACTTGAAAGTCCAAGCAGGTAGCTATCTTCCCCTGTGCCCGTGGCGGTTTTAAAACTGAGCGGGATTGTCTTTAATCCTACGTTTTGATTGTTTAATGTCACGCTGAGCTCACTCATGTCATAGGAGCGAAAGTTGGCAAAAGATTTCGTAAGCATCCCAGCATATGCTCCCGCATCCACAAGGCCAATTATAAGCACAGATGGCAGCGTCCCTGTGATTAGATTGTCCACAGAATAGCTCGAAAGGCCGCTTGGTATAGAGAATGTTTTGACGTCCGTCAATGTCGTTGGATATTTCATTGTAATGTTTTTATTTAGCAAAGCTTTATGGTGTTCCAAAACTGCGGGAGCCACCGTCTTGCGCTTTATAAACAGTGAAGCTTCTACTAGGTCAATCTTCCACGGACAATTGTTCCCGAATCCAGTTAAAGTTGGCGTCGCACTATCTAAACACAGCTCACTAGGGTTGCGACGTAAGACTAGTCGCAGTGTATTCTCGCAGCTAAGGTATCGCCGTTGGTTGAAAAGGCCCACTTCTGGTCTACCCAGGACAGTAAACAGCTGTGATTTTTTCGTCTTTTCGTATCTTGCGTTAAAGCCTGCGTCAGCGACTGTGAACGTGTCTGGTTTTGCGTCCGGGTACCACATTTGCATCTTTAAAGCTCCATCTTTTTCAATCTGTGACGTTCCAAGTAGTTGCTTAATGTATGACGCAACGTGATACGTGTTTGGTTGATCAGAAACAAGCGTATTATTTAAATAGACCTTAGCCCCGCCAAAGAAGCCGTGCATGAATAAATTAGTTGGCGCAACAATGTCACTAGCTTCGCACATGGTATTGTTTCTTCTGACAATTCTACATTTCAGCTGTAGAAAACTATCGTATAAATCAAAGTAAGCACCATGGCTCTCACTGGTCTAAAAGCACAATGGATTGTTATCCTCTGTGATTAGTATCTGTGAAAAGTGTTGTACGTGAAGTCCTTCGTCTGTCACGCTCGCGTCAGTTGGCATAAGTTTATCAAGTACAAGTTGTGTGCGGACTAGTTGTTCAGAGCTAGAATAAGCGCTCAAATCGTGGTCAAAAATTTGGTCCATTTTATCGCCTCTTGTTTCTACAGGTAGACTTGCTTTTATTGTTTCTTCGTGTTCCCTTTTTTTTACCTCCTCCTTTTTGCAAACGTCTAGTCTTTTTGGCTCCTTTCTTGCGTCTAATCATTTTATTTTTTATTTTATTTATATGACCACCGCTCTGCCGCCGTTTGCCCTGCCTCTTTATCGCCCCGCCTATCCGTCTTCTTTTGGTCTTTTGTAAAGACGACGACGGTTCTGACCCCCCTACGGTCACGAGCTTGGTAGATTGCAGCGGCGACAAGCCTGATTGTTCTCCGACGTTCATGTTTGAAGGCTCCAAAGTACACTTTTCTTCTTGGCAAAAAACTCTTCTCATTCCTCTCTGCGTGGCGACAACAAAAGTTTGACCACCGTCTGACTTGAACCAAAGTCGTGTTGTACAAGATGTTCGTCCGTGATCGTCACTCTGACGTAGTGAATGTCCTTTCTGTTACACGGCAAGTGTAGCAATGAGTCAACCTTAACTACAGTCTCTTGTATATATTCTTTAGAAAGGCTCATGTCCAAAGCAACAGGGGCCATTCTATTCCCATAGCATTGATTTTCAATTATATCGACACACAATAAAAGCCTTTTGGGCGGAGTCAAGTAAAACTTGTGTGCATTTGTATCCGTTTCCTCGTATGTGTGCTCTTCGATCTGTTGTAGCCTATCTTCATCAGAAATTGGAAGCTTATCCCTATACCCAACTATAAACGTCTCGTCAATGTCCAAAAAAAACTTTGCGAGTTTGGCTGGTAGAGTTACTGTGACATCTTCAATAGGAGAGTCTTTTAGACTTATAGTGCCATACTCTGATAACTCCAATCCGATTTCGTATTCACTCATAAAGTTGTATTTAATCGCATCATTGATTGCTTTTACGACTGTATGTTTGTGTTTGCCGGCTCTTCTACTGGAATATAGGATCCGACTCCAGTGGACGACAAGAAAAATAAATTTTCGTCAACCTTTATCTCGTCGAATAAATCTTGTCTAAAATCAACTTCGGACCACGTCTCTCCGTTGGTAAATGTAGCAGTCGGAAAGCCAAGAGCAGAGGCCACCTTTTGTGGTATTGTAACAAACTCGAGTTCAGAGCCATTAAATTGTATTCCAAATTTTTTGCTTCCCTTTGGTGGAAATAGTACAGTAAATGATAGAGGCATTCTATTCATGTCTACATTCATTCGATTAAAAAAGGCAGTATAGTCCTTGTCTGATCCGTTGCGTTGGAATATTTGCAAAGAGTCCAAATTTCGTTTGACAAACAGCAAGTTTTGGTTGTCGACATATGTCTCGTAAATAATTTCCCATTCTACGCCTAAAGGCATCTCGTCAAATAGTGACTGATCAGCCCATGATTGGGCTGGGAACCTACCTTGGCCAAAATTCATCCGTTGAAAGCCAAGTGCCTTTGCAATTGGTATTGGTATTCTAGTATTGAATCTACTAGTGTATAGCTGCCCATGGGCGGTCACAAGCACACGCTTATCGTCTGCTTCATACGCTGTGAAGCGAAGTGGAATATTATTCCTAACCAATACTTCATTTGTGGCAGATATAAAATAGGGAATGCTGTCGCTTGTTTTGTAAAGCGTAACTCGTTTAGTCGTAAAGGGTCGAAGGCCGGGGAACAGCGGAACCTTCGGAGATGGGTCTGGTTTTGGAGCAGGTGGTGGGGGGCTGGTTGTTTTTCGACATATCTCAATTCTTGAACTGCAACGTCATATGCCGAGTCTAGTTTGATTGGGTTGGCGAGCCTGCATACAAAGCTGGTTGCATTGTTCCCAGGAAACTCGTTTGGACTACAGTCGCTGACTAATGTAATCAAATGATTTTTTGGTACGATGGACGGCGCGTCAAGGGGAAACTTGAATGGTGACGTCATTCTGCTGGGACGAGTTCTTCTTGGTATGTAATTCCTTGTACAAGTTCTCCTTGCAAGTCTTTGAGGACATACGTCACGGGGTTAGTTGGATTAACTTTGAAAATTTCAAATATTTCGGTGCCAAAACTTTGGGAATATCCTTTTGTAAAGATTTGCTTGAATTTACTCAATCTCACTTTATCACCTTGCTTGAAGCGTGGCTTGCGAACGACTGAGGTAGGTTTGAGGTAGTCCTTGTACATGTAATCAATCACCTCTTGCTCATTTTCCTTGGTGACGTCATACGGCCTTTTGTTCGTCGACGAATGGACAGTAGAATTGTAGCTGTGAAGTATGTCTTGCAGTCTATCTACAAATTTGGTGGTCTGCTTGTATGTGAGGTACCTTTGGACCTTTTTAAATACAGATTCAATAGCTCTCTCTGCGAAAACAGACTTTAGCTGCAAATACATAGACTTTGGTTAGTGTGCAAACGACATTATTATCAAATTTAATTTGTTAGACTTGCCTCAGAGAAAGTCGAATACCACTTGATCTTGTGCGACTTGAGTAACGCCTGGAAAGCTGACGATCTGTATTCCATCCCGTCGTCAGTCCAGAGAAGGTGTGGCTTCACCTTTGCCTCGCGAAGAATCGAAGAAAATGCTTTAGTCATCGACTGGGCGTCTTTTTTTACCAACGGCCTCGCGAACATTCTTTTTGAAAAGGTATCGACGACGATTAACAAAAACGTATAAGGTTTGTTGTATTCGGATAGAAATCCAATGTCCTTGAGATCAGAAGCCCTATTAATATGCAAATTAAAATGATTAAAAAGACGAAGAATCATATGAACGCAAATAATTTTATGCAAATTGCCACATGCCATATTTCGTGAGCAAATGGGATTGGTATCCGTAGTCGTTTGAATTTTTTTCTTGCTTGTCTGTGTACACTATATTCTGCAAGCTTGTTTAGTTCCTTTTCAACTTGCTTCTTGTCTTTAAATGCTGGGCGGTTACGTAAGAATGATTTAATGCCTGAAAAGCTTCCTCCCAAACGAGATGAGACCCATTGACGTTTAATAGTCTTTTCCATGATGCGTGTAGAGTGAATGAATGCAAAACATAGACTGATTCGGGGTCAAGTATGACGTGTCTTTTTATTCAAGAGGTTCTTGCTCGGCATCGAGCTTTAGACGCTTTGCATCTGGCCGATCGGCATTAAAAAATGAATACAATGTCGTCTTTGGCAGCATGAGCTGTTCACTGTTTCTGGAACACAGATAATCATAAAGGATCCTCATTTGAAACTGAGAAATATAGATGGTCGGGCCACACTACGATTTATACGTCAAAGCGGATTGTTTGGTGGGTATATTATTCAAATAAAGCCGCCACGTATTGTATTTGGCGTCCAAGACCAATTTAAAGCGGAGTTTGTGTAGTTCATAGTCGCAATTGGTCCAAAATTCCTTGCCATTGCTGCCAGTAAATACGTCTCTCGGGTTTAGAGTTGGCAGGTTGTCAAAATATTCAATAATCGGTTTGGGGTCCGTGTTGGTGTCCTTTTCAATCTGTGGCAAGATTGTCTCTAGGAAATGGCAGAGATAATAACTCTCGTACAAACAGAAACTGACGTATGCATGAGTCTTGTTGCTTTTCTCGGTTGGAACCGTGTCTTTGCCAATATGATATTCGAAAATAAAATCCTTGTGGTTGGTACGTCTAACGCGGGCATTCTTTCCAATGTAGCTCGTGTCCGGCGTGTTGAAAAACTCTTTGCTAGCTGGAGTGAGGACCTCACTAGAACTGCTGGCGATGGAGCAGTCTGCAGACGGGGTAACGCTGCAAGCTGGTAGATCTCGGAACGCTGCAAATAAAATGTTATGTTTTGGTAAGCGTGATATAAAAATTAAAGTAGCCCGTAATAAATGAGATATAAAAAACAAAATGTTTATAGCGAACCTGATGGACGTGTAGTCATGTTTGCAGTTGAATGCTTACTGCCAAAGTGAAATCGAAATGCCGTTTTATATGCTAGTCAAAACGTTTAAGCGATCATGTGACTGTGCCAATCAGTGAGGCGACCAAGTTGAAATATTCTTGGAACCAGTTTTGATTTATTACAACGTTTTAATACCTACGATTATAATTTGGCTCTGAAGCGTACATATCCTGTCGGACGTTCTCTTGATGGTCAAAGTAAGACTGACTCACGCGTTTGTAAATTTCTGTTGCCCATAGTCTGTCTTCGTCAACACAGTCATCTTAGATTGTAACAGACTGGTCGTAGATATATACGTAAAATTCAGCGCCGTAAATTGCCTGGCCCAGGATAGATGCTGCTTCGCTTCTGCGTCCATCACAGATTGAACAAGTGTGCGCCTTGTGTGATGATCTCATTTTCACCCAGTTATTCTTATTTCTAATTGTCTCAAGCAGGCATCCAGGGAGAAGACTCTGAGTAATGTAGATTCCGCTGGCCATTGCTTCTCTCACTGCCTTGTCACGTCGATGCGTTGCTTTTCCACAAAATGTACAATAGAGTTCCCCGAGGTATCTGTACATTGCAAATTCAGATGCGTATGCACGATGCGTGAACTCGCACGCGTAGCATTTCAACGTTTGGATCGTCGAAATGTTGTTTCTCAAGTCAATTCGTTCCAAGTCAAGAGTGACACGATTTGGCTCCATTTTGAGTGTTTGTCTCACGAGCAGTTTGTCTGTACAAAGACTCAAACTCCAAACGGCGCCTTTTATATTCGTTTTTGAAGGATGCGTCGTAATAGTCTGGGATCTGCACTCTGAATAATAAAATATTGACTAACTATTTTGTAAACGTATTGCTCAAGTGTACACGTGGCACTACGAGATTTGAAAGTTGTAAGAGGAGTGTTTCGGCAATCGTGGCTAGCAAGTTTTTTAGTTTTGATTCTAGGTCTGTCTTTTTCTTCTGGGATTGCGTCAAGCTGGCCTTGTATAAACTGGCCAAATCTAGATTTTCTTGATGGTCGTCCATCAGGTTTCCTTCTTGTAATGTACTTGCAGAGCAAATCACCAGACTTGACTAAAAAACTGGTAGTTTCGACGTTAATCACTTGAATTTGAGGTAATCGTTGTTCCCCTAAAAACACTTTACCAACAAACACGTCTTTAGGGAGAGTGGGCAGTCGTGAAATAGTACCTACGTGTCCCTGTGGAGCTGTCAGTGGAAACTGCGAAAAGACAATGCATGTGTCCTTTGGGGATACAAATGTAGTATACTTTGAACAAACGCTGTAAACAGTGACGTCTGGAATGAGGGGTTTCATTTTCACACAGTTAACAACAAGCGTACTGTCGAGTTAGCCAGATTACCAAGACTAAATCAGTAGAATGGGAGCGCGTCCTTTTATTTGGAGACTGGGGTTCAATTTTGCATTTATATTTGCACGAGTGTGTGTATATAAACAGAGAACGCGGCAAATCGTTGAGTAACATTTTGCCAAGTACCATGGCCCCACGCATACTGAGGAAAAGGACACTAGCATACAAAGTTTCATGGGAGTCTCGAATAAATCCAAAAGACCATGCCACCGAAATTCACAAAGTAGTTCTCCCAGTTACATTTTTGCAAGCCTACCCGAGAATAGATGCAAGTTGTTACCTTTGCAACAAGTATACAAGTTTATTTCGCAATGAATTCTCAATTCATCTGAGTTCACCGATAGTTTACTTGTGTGATGACTGCACACCAATCGAAGTTTTAAACGATAAGACCAAAGTAAGTTTTTTTTAACATCTTTGTATATTTTGCAAGTGTTCTTGTTTTTAAGCTTATGTGCACATGCTCAAAATATTCCAAGTTATTTTTTGACTTAAAAATCTAATACTTGTCTTGTATAATTTATTGCAGTGCAAAGTCTCGATTTATGATTATTTGAAATGCAAAGGACAGCAAAAGACACCAGTGAATCACTGGCAGATAAAATGTGGTTTTTATTACAAAAGTAAAATAATAAACATTCACATTAAGATATATTTAAAATATATGAAAAAAGGAATTGGAATAAAAAGTAAAAATGATCGACAAAGTTGTAAAGGGGTTTGGCACATCAATTTGAACAGAGTCTATTTGTAAAAAGTAAAAATGTTAATTTTAAAAATATGTAATTAAAGACAGCTTGATGATCATTCTCGTGTTTACATTTTAATAATAATACATCATTGATAGCAATTGCATCTAAATACTGCAGTCGTCTTCCTCGAAGACAATCTCTATAGAAAACGAAGAGCATTTTCTTTCCCTGATTCCATCTCGTGCGGGACTCGAGCGTAGAGACGATGATTTACGCCCAACGATGATACTGTCCTTTGGCCTGGTTGCGGGCTGACTTGAAGACCGTTTCTGGCTGGTCTCCTTTTTTGATTTTTTTTTAGGGATTTTGTATGGTGGTTCTCTTGACGCCTCGTCTTTTTGTTTCCTCTTTGCCCCGCTTGTAGCCGCTGCCTTTTCCGACGTGGACGTAGATGGCTCCTGGTCCTTTGGCTTTTCCTGTTCTCCAGACTGACGATCAGCGTCTATAAAGAGAAATAATAAAACAATAGTTAAAACATGTTTATATTTTAGCTTTTATTTTTTTAACAAATATGCAATTTTAACCACAAATAATATTCACAGCAACCGTATCTATTAATTCAGGCCCACCGCAGATCAACGTCTGATTAGGGTTTACTGAACTAACGTGCATGCAGCAAGTACGGAAGGTATGAATATTATTCGTGGTTAAAATTGTGATTTTTCGATTTCGTACCTGTTGATTTTGGTTTTGAATCCGGCTCCGATGAATAACCACGAGAACGGCGAGAGACTACAGATGGTGTCCGAGATGGCGGAACTGGCCTTGTCTGAGGAGGGGGGGTGTTGCGTTGGATTTCTGCAGCTATTGGCGATGGCGGACGAGAACTCTGGTTCCCAGTCGTGGGGGATGCAGACCGACTGGGAGGCAATGGCAGCTCTGGTTGCTCCTGGCTGTAGTCCGAGAGAGATTGGACGCAGTTTCCGAGTTTTTTGTTCATTTTACTTAAAACCATGATATTATGTTCGTGTTCCTTTATAGTATCGCGGAGGAAGTCCTCTGTTTTCCTATCCTCCTCTGTCATGATTAACACCCGCTCCGTACATGGTGTAAACCCCCCTACAGACATCATCATTGCCGGAGTAGTAAAGGACTGATGACAACTTCTCACAGGGCAGTACGTATGTCTTCGGTCCTTGTACTTTAACACAGACTCCTGCACATGGTGCATGAGGCAAGGGCTGTGAAAAACATGCCCACAGCCTGCCTCGGCGTCCTGGAAATACAAAAAACTCCATTTGAGACTATGTTTCACAGTAAGCCATCGCCGTACATACATACGCATACACAAGTATACGTATTTACATACGTCTACACACACACACATACATATATACATACACTCGTATTGAACGTACCTTACATGGCGCAATCGTCGTAAGACTGGACTCGAAGAGAAATTTACACGACGGCATGACGTCGATTTTTTCGATAAAATTAAACCGCCTGTTTGGCGGATCCTTCTTGTCTATCTTTTCAATGGTTCGGTCGAACCTAAGTGCCGGAACGTCGAAGAGTCCCTTCCTACACCGAGGATGAGAGCACACTGGAATTCTGATGTAAGACACTAAAAAAAACAAAAAACAAAGATTATTACTGGTTTTAAAACGAAAAAAATCAACGGAGACAGCTTAAAAGTCGAAAAAAGTAAAATGCTTACTTGTATGTAGCTTCTGTAGTAAGGTTCCGTTGGTAGGTACTCGTAATAATGATGATCAACTGTAAAAATGCGTAGGCTTTTATACTTAACAGCAACAAGCAAAACAAATGCAAACGCAAGTTGTCAAAAGAAAAAGTGAAAAGGCGCACACTGTGCGTAATTAGTATGCATAACTGTGCTCGCGCAAATAAAAACAACTTTTGTCAAAGCAAAACTTTGATGATTGCATTTAAATTAAAAATTAGCTGTCGAACAACAACTAGATACTCGTTGTTCGCATTTCCCACTGATTAATTGGCTTGATTTGAAAAAGTATCCCTTTCGATTGACAAATACTTACATGTCCACTTGCCATTTCAATTTCCCAATTTCACGTGCCCAATACACTACACACATAGCCACGCGTCCATTATATACATAGTGTACATACCTACATACACATACTACACTTACAAACCACTTCCATAATCCACATCATCATCTAATCCATCTCATTCTAGTCCATCATTACTCCACTTTTCTAGTCTAGCCATTTATCCCCACATCATTGTAGCTTCTCGTCAAGTCTTACACTAACTTTCCTACCTACGTTTAAAATACACCTGATCCTAAAACCAACACAAAATTCTTTCGGTTGGTGTGCATTACCTTCAATTGAAACTGTTTTCAATGAGGCCTTGGAAGCTTAAAAACTAGTTTACAAAACTATCCAACGATGCCCTGAAATTAACAGAAAAACTAGACCATCAAATCAATCAAAATACATTTATAATTATTTCCCCTATACGCGTCTACTTATAATTGCCCCCTAGATAGGTAGGTAGGTAGGTAGCCACTTCTCAAGGGAATGGAAAGAGATCCCAGCGTCTGAAAAATACAAAAAATAAACACAAAGAATCTTGTTTTTATAAATAATAGTGTTATAATGGAAATGCAATATTTTGGTAAAATACTCATCTGAAAAGTCCACACTCCAAGTAATAAGTCAAAATGATGGCAATAAAATAAAGAAAGAAAACTGTGGCTGTGAGAGAGACGACAGGAAGTAGATTCTACGGGTAAAATTAATAAAAGTATTGCGGGTTGTCAACTTTTTAAAGAAACTGACAAATTCTGAGAATTGGCCGACTAAATATTCTTGCCAGAAGCGACCCAGCGGCGGCTGATTAGACGCTTTCTTTCATTTTTTGGAAAACATATTTTTCGTAATTTTGGAAATATTTAAATTCTGATTGCATATTTAAATAGCTGATGAAATTTTAAACTAAATGATATCTTGAACGTTTTCAAAAAATCAAAATTTCAAAATTTTATAGAATTTTTAAAAACGTTTTTTTATTTTTTCAATATTTTGATTACAGAATCTGAATGCCCTTATCTGTTAAGCCAGAATGGCTTTTTCAAAAATGTTATAGCTTAAAAAATGATGGAGCTATTAAACTTTTAAGCTTAAGCTTTAGTAGCCGCTAGCCTTAATGAAAATAATGAAATTTGGTGTTTTTGGCCTTTGTTGCAAAGTCGTTCCATAGAAGCACTTACCTGAACACACTGAAAATTTGATACATTGTACAGACATATATGTGGCGTGTGCACACCAAAATTCAACTATGTAGCTATAGCGCACTGTGTTCTATATATACATACTTTAGCTGCTGGTCGGCCTTATTCAAGCTAAATGGAGAAAATCACAAGTTTTTGATGCTTGTCACAAAAATGTCCCATAGAAGGACTTATCCAAACTCACTGAAAAATTCACACATTGTACAAAAATATATTTGCGGCGTCTACATCAAAATTTGCATCTGTAGCTATAATGCACGATTTTTATGTTTCCTATTTTAAAGGATAGGGGGGACCAAAAAGACCAATTTTTCGCATTTTTTCGATTTTAATGTTTATACTTACAAGCAAAGATACCCAAATGCACAACCCAGATTCAAACAAAAATTATTCTGGTGGTAGACCTTAGGCTAATGACTACTACTGACCCTAAACTTGATCCCACTTTTTTTTTTTTGTAGGGAAAAAAATATTTAAGTTTTTGACTTGCGCGTCGTGACACATTAAATAGGATTTAACATGGAGATTTTAATTGATCCATAGGGGGGACCACGTGCAACATTCCAAAAATAGCTCAAAATCCGAATTCAACTTAATGCCTTTAGATCTATGATAACGTCATGAAAACTTAAATTATACATCACTGACACGTGCACATCGTTCAAATGTGTTTTTGCAAGCGTTTAAATGAAAATAATTTTATTGTGATTTATTTTAAGGCTGGTTTTTGTGATGTTGTTTACAGAATGAAATTCTGATTTTAGTTAGGTGTAATTGTGATTTGGGTTAGAGAATGAAAATGTGATTTATGTTAGCGAGTGTAACATTGATTTTTTTACAGTGTAATTGTGGTTTTGTTTACAGAATACAATAATAATTTTTGTTAAAGCGTGTAATTGTTATTTTGTTTATAAAGTGTAAGTGTAACTTTGGTTAGAGTTTAATTGTGATTTTGGTTAAAGGACCAAATTTTGATTTTACTTCGAGTGTAATTGTGATATTGGTTAGCAAATGTAATTGTGATTTTAGTTAGCGAGTACATTTGTGATTTTGGTTAGCGAGTTTAATTGTGATTTTTGTTAGCGAGCGTATTTGTGATTTTAGTGAGCGAGTGTAATTGTGATTTTGTTTATAGAGTGTAATTGTGATTTTGTTTATAGAGTGTAATTGTGACTTTAGTTAGAGTTTAATTGTGATTTTGGTTAGAGGACAAAATTGTGATTTTACTTCGAGAGTGTAATTGTAATTTTAGTTAGCGAGTGTATTTGTTATTTTGGTTAGCAAGTGTAATTGTGATTTTAGTTAGCGAGTGTAATTGTGATTTTAGTTAGCGAGGGTAATTGTGATTTGGGTTAGCGAGTGTTATTGTGATTATAGTTCGCAAACGTAATATTGACTTTGATTAGTGAGTGTAATTGTGATGTTGGTTAGCGAGTATAATTGTGATTTTGGTTAGCTAGTGTAATTGTGATTTTGGTTAGCGAGTGTAATTGTGATTTTGGTTAGCG
>JAQFZC010006077.1:0-13068 GCA_034695205.1 Dicyrtoma fusca
TGAAAAAGTGTTATTTACTAGTTTTGACCGTTTTGAAAAAGTGTCATTTACTAGTTTTGACCTTTTTGAAAAAGTGAATCTATAGAATTAAACACTTTTGTAGAGCATTCTTTCCATGGTTCCCCAGTTCCGAATAGGTTAATTTCATGCACGCGAGAGTACGAGCTGCAATAATATGTCATTTCAGTACCAAAAAAAAACAAGCAAAGAAAGCCCCAAGTCTCTTTCTCTGAGGTGATGACATGTTAATTGAAATCAGTCTTTTACACCAGTGCACTTCTCACTCTACAAATACCACTCATTTCAAATCAAATTCCAATTCCATGCACACACAAAAATACCCAATTTCCAAAGTACGTATATAACTATACAGTCTGAGCTATCATTGCATTTATTCCAGATTTTTTTTCTCTAAATTTTTTAAATTTGTTTTAAGGCTTTCAACTCATACAGCAGAGAAAGACGGAAGAGCATTATGTATTACGAATATTCCATTTATCAGCTCGTAATTGTGAGCTTGAATTTCCATGTCAATTGACAGGGATGGTGTTGACTCCTGATGAGCCCGAGTCTGTACTGTCGTCTTGGAGGCTCTCGTAATCGTAGGGTCTGTGTAGAAAGATTAGCCGCATCTCTACGACTAAATTAACAAGGACAAAAACATGAAGGCGTAAATAATGAGGCTGAATGCTCACTTATCGTTAGACTCAAGTGAAACAATTCCGAGGATTTATGACTTAACAGCCTCTATTAGTGATAGTAATGCACATACGGAGTTTTAGCATATCAACGACAGCACTCCAACATCCTATTTGTTTGTGAGACTCAACCAACTCATTAAGATATAACTACTTGGCGTTTCAAATATCCTCTTGGAGTGACTCTTCCATCTCTAGACAGGCCAGACCAGACCCCACCAAAGAACAATTTTATTATTACAAAACAAACCTACAACAAACTTGTATGCAGAGACCAAGCAAGTGCATCCACATCCACTTCACGGAATATATTATCATTCCATGCATCCATATTTCCATATAATTGCTTATTGTTAGTATGTATGTTGTATGCCTATACCTATATACATACTGATAGGCATACTATTACCTATACCTATGCTTGCTTTGCTCTCTTCCCTGTTGTTGTGGGATTATAGGGACCTTCCAAATATTACAACATTTATAATGTAAGTTAAAATAAACTTTAAATAAACGCCCAGTGTATGATAGAAATGGTTCAAAAAGTTGTAGCAAAATAATTGAGCCTTTTTTAAGAAAAAATAAGAATTGAAAATGTGCTTTAACCTTTTCGAAACGTAATATACTTAGTTTGGAATGTTTTTGAAAACGGTAATTTATAGTGTTTTGACCTTTTCAAAGTGTTATTTAAAAGTTTTGACTGCTTTGAAAAAGTGTTATTTAAAAGTTTTGACTGTTTTGAAAAAGTGTTATTTACTAGTTTTGACCCTTTTGAAAAAGTGTTATTTAATAGTTTTAACCGTTTTGAAAAAGTGTTATTTATTAGTTTTTGACTGTTTTGAAAAAGTGTTATTTACTAGTTTTGACCGTTTTGAAAAAGTTAATCTATAGAATTAAACACTTTTGTAGAGCATTCTTTCCATAGTTCCCCAGTTTCGAATAGGTTAAAAAACTACCTACGTCTATGACGTCAGAGTTGAAAGGCCCCTCAGAATATAATGCAAAATAATGACTGTGAGTGCTTGAGTGAGTTGGATCTTCTCAGGGGCATTTAGAACGAACAAAACAATACCCAAACGAGCAATTAACTTTGCACGAGGAAGAATACACTGATTACTGATACAAAAATAAATGCATAATATATATTTCCTATTTTAGCCATCTCAAGTGCCATTGCTACTACATACATACATACATAGTATAGACCCGTCCTATAAACTACCTAGGTAGGTATACCTGCACTTAATTATGTATAACTTGGGTATAGCTATATAGCTATATAGCTATAGGCACTCTCCATTATTGGAATACCATTAGGACGCTGATCTATAGCGAAAGACCCGCAAAGCTCCCAAGCACCATTTAAACTCGACTAAACGGCAAACGCCATTGACACTCTCCACACAGCTCGTATATAATAAGGATGCAACTCATGCACGCTCCAAATTGATGCATCTGTGTACAGGCTACAGGCTCTTGGAAGGTGTTACTTAGTAGACACAAAATCTATATAGAGTGTATTAGTATAGGTATAGCAACAGTACACACAAACAATTATAGGAGCTATAAGCACTTGCAATTACCCACTGCAACCATCCTTAAGTAACTAACTAGTAAATCTTTAAACATCTCATCTTCAATGTAATCCATTGACGGTGATAACGATCCTCTATAGATCAGTTCAGTTCCTCTCATGTATTTTTTTTATATAGTGCTATAGTGCTATAGTGACCCCATCGAAACAAGATTCTTTAGTTGTTGAAAATAACTCGAGCATGTAACAAGAGGTGTATGTACGTACATACCTATGTAGAGGGATTATTTAGCATTTGCATTGAACATGATGATGAGAGAGCCTCCTGCATCTCTGATCTGCAGTGGACCGCTGATTCCTTCGACAGTCAACAAGACAAAAGGCTGTCGTGAGTTAAGAAAATAGAAACACTAAAAGGATGTCATTTACAATGTATCAAAATGAGAGGGTAGAAAATTGTCCCTGAAAAATCCATCCTCACTTGACTTCTCTCTCAACGAGCTCAGACGAAAAAGAACTACAAAGGCTTTTTCTTCCAACTTCAATCCAAGGGACAACAACGAGAGTTAAGAGTTAACACGAATTATTTACATTATTACATTGGGACGTTGCTAAGTGTAAGTGTACATACAGACACAATTCTTACGTCTTTTTAAAGACTCAAGACTCTACACTTTAGACAAGGTGAAGAAAGGAAAAGATGGGGAGAGAAAAAAAAACATTCGCTCAACCAAACTACAAGATGAAGAAGAACAATTAGCCATCGAGGCAGGGTAGGTGTATAAAAATGTAGCTACATAGTTTGACTGTAATATATGGTCTCATTTTTATGAACTATCAACAATCTAATCCTGAACAAATGTACACACATAATGTATCTCTTAAATTTTTTTTATAGAGCTATGGGTTAGGTATACATACAAGTGTCATGTACATAGGTAGCAGCTATACATACATATTTTAACTGCAGCCTTTTTGCTTTTTTTTTTACTTCATCCTCTCTCTCCTTTTACTTATCAGCGGCTCGTGGTCCCATAATCAGAGACGAACCACAAAATGTGTCTGGATAAACACAAGTGACGTTAGAATAATAAAGGAACGAAAATAGAATCTTTTTTTAACAGAGTCTTTCCACTTTAAGATCTTTATACACCACATTTATGTACAGATTTACCCTTCACCTTATCCCTTTCCCTTTCAGCGTGAGGGTTACCGGGCTGCGCTGTAGGAGCTAACCTTCCTGATACTATGTGATAATGCACAGTCCTATGCACAGATGCAGTGCATCAGCATCAGCGATGGCAATCGTCATCAGCCCTCGAATCTGCATCTATACACAATCCCACAGAAAGTTGAGAATTCTAAATCTAAATCTGCACTCAGCTATGTATCTGCAGTATAGGCATAGACCGACCAACTTAGCACTATATAGTGTCTATGCCTATGCAAACTACTTTTGTCTGTTGACAAGCTTAAATACGTGCTTTAGTTTTATCTCTGTTTGAGGATAGACAGGTGCTAAGGGATCTATAAAAGTGATGAATGCGGTACAGTCAAGCTCAAATTTACGCTCAAGACGCAAAACTTGATGAGAAAATCCAAGTGCAGACCGCATCCACGTTTCTCTATAAGGATAAGTAAGTAGTAGTAGTAGTAGTAGTAGTAGGCACACATGCACCTTCATCAAAAACTGTTTCCATCTCGAAGCTTCTTCTTTTCTTTGTGGAAGGGAGTTGAAGGGATGTATAGGTACATAGATTAGGTAGGTAAGGTATGATCAATCTATGTAGATGCATAGTACATTTGAATTTGTATCCTCAACAAGTTTGTTTCACTCAAAAGTTAAAAGCTGAATAGCATTTCATCAAAGCGTAGGTGACTAAACTAAAAGTGTTTCAAGAGGAGAGATGGGCAGACAGACTGACAGACACACCGACTGCAGTGCAACACACACAGACTGCGCTGTGCCACTCTGTCAGTCTGTGTGTCTATTTCCAGTGTATTATTGGTCTGCCGGTGCAGGTTGGTCTTGGTCGGTCGATGGCAATGTGGAAAGAATTGCATGGCTACATATGGCAATGGAATGGCTTGGATAGATATTTGACATGTTCTGCAGGGGCTACAGCTGCTACTTTATTTTAAAATACATTTTGAAAATCATCCCACTTATTACGTCAGACCACACCACTCTCCACAACTATCATCCATCTAGAAGTGTGCAAATGTACAATCTACAGCCTGAAAGGGAGCTGTATGTAGTATGTAGGTACTTATATGTTTTTATGTATGGGGCAGCTACAGCTCACTATTAGAATGTATGTATATCGGCTGTGAAGGTGCATTTTGAGTTAAGGTCCACGTCCCAGCTTACAAGTGTGTATTATGATGCGGTCCTCAGCTATCAGCGTCCTTTTCATATCATTTTGACGAAAGCTCCAACAATCAACTTTTTGTCTATTGCATATTTTTTGAAATGAAAATATCACTTTACACCTTTTTGAAAAGTTAAAATGCCACTTTTACACCTTTTTTTAAAAAGTGAAAATACCACTTTTACACCGTTTTTTAAAAGTGAAAATACCACTTTTACACCTTTTTTTGAAAAGTGAAAATTCCCCTTTTACACCTTTTTTGAAAAGTGAAAATACCACTTTTACACGCTTTTTTTAAAAGTGAAAATACCACTTTTACACCTTTTTTTAAAAGTGAAAATACCACTTTTACATCTTTTTTTAAAAGTGGAAATACCACTTTTGCACCTTTTTTTAAAAAGTGAAAATACCACTTTTACACCTTTTTTTAAAAGTGAAAATATTACTTTAATTAATATTCTGTGAAAGTGCAAATGCCAGTTTTACTATTGTGTGAAAGTGTAAATGCCACTTTTACTGTTCTTGAAAACTGCAAAAATATAAGTTTTACCATTTTTGAAGAATGTGTGCCGTTTTGCACAATTTAAAAAAAGCATCGCACTAGTATTTACACTTGTTACCTGTTGTAAGCCTATAGGTAAAAAAATTGGATTGCTGGGACGTTTCCCAAATTGCGATTAAGGGAACGCTGGACTTGGTCAGAATCACAATGCTTCTTCACCCACGCTACACTATAAAATTGCCATCCCTATCTCTCTCCACATCTACATGTTAGTGAGTAACAAATTTTTATTCCCCGAACTAAAACACAGGCGCTGAAGAAAACAAAAATTTACAGCTGATAACTCCTTCATTTAATTTGATACGAAGGGGAGATATTTCAAAAGACTGTAATGTCGGGAGGCACTTGGCTCCCATCATCTGGAAAAAGTCTTTGATGAAAACAATTTGTAGGATTGAAATTGAAGGAGGCAGGGAAGTGGTGAGATGTGCTACATACATACATATACCTATATGCAAATCTCTTCTGTAATGCATCCAATCTCTGCAAGAATAACATTAGCACGGCCCGACTTCGGACACAAGTTGTGATGATGACAGTTTTCTTCCTCCTTGCTCTTCTTTCCACTTGACAGAGACATAGAAAATGACTTGTTTAAAAAATCTTGGAGTATTTATACTTTTTTTCTTCTTCACATTATGTGTTTTTCCACCTCCACTCCAAAAAAAACAATCTTTAACATTTTCCCTTGTTCGGTACATTGGAGAGGACTGGCAGACGGACGGACGGACGGACGGACGAAAGAACTGTGTGACTCTAACTACTGTACAAAGAGGCAATAAATGTGAGTGTTATAAGAGGCTATGATGGACTGCAATAGCAACAACACACACACACAAAAAGTACATCACACACGAAGGCAGAGACGCAAACACTTTATGCAGACGACTGAGTCTCTGCAAAAGTCTGTCGCGTATGGATGGAGGAGCAGAAAGGGAGCTGGCGAGAACTCATGGAAGCGTAAAAACCTAAGAAAATACGACGAAACAATTCATTTTTTTGTGACAAGCGTGAATATCACTTGTGAATGGAAGAATCTTATCTTTTTCAGGAATAGACGTGCATACTTGTATACACAAGTGTCCTATCTTCTCTCTTTCTCTCTCTCGGTGTCTCTACAAAAATGCTGCTTTAGTCCTCCTCAGTTCTTTTTTTTTACAACTACTACAGATAGAATCCTTTTTATCCGAAATTTAAGTTGAAATCAGAGCGAAGGAAGTCTAGACGACTTTGCACTATTATGAAACTCACAAAGTTTCTTCCGTTGTTTACTTCGACGGCTGTATACTGAGCTAGTCAGTCCTTCCTACCCAAGTATTCCTGACGATAAATGCTGAGACCTATCTTTTGTCCGTAATCCTACGACACAATTTAAAAAAAAGAAGTAAGAATAAGAAACGCAATAGAAGAGCCTCCGCTATATTCCAGTATTACTTACGGATGGACGAAACTGAAATTTGAAATGGCAGTACCATCTTACCATCTTAACATCCACATCCCTATATAGGTACATACATATAGTTATAGGCAATAGCCATGCACAGTCAGATACGGATACAAATGAAGCCTTTGGAGAATAATATTATGTCCGGGAAGAAGAAAGAAGGCAGTTGAGGCTAGGCTAGTTGGGAGCAGAATGACACTCTGCAATATGAAAAATGTACGTAGGTATGTATGTATAGTTCTATATAAGTATAGCGGTAAGGGACCTTCCAAATATGACGTGGGTTCCAAAAACATGCCGTTTAAAAAAAAACAAAAAATAGAAAAAAGTTTCAAAAATCGTGGGAAATGTGACATTTGAACATTTAAAAAAAGGCCTTTTCTATAAAGTCACACTTGAAAGGACCCAATTTGGAAATGTACCTAGGTACTATAGAAATACTGATATACCTATATAGAAAGCCTATATAGTAAGAAAGCTTATAACTTTTTATAGGAATATTTCATTCCTTATTACTCACGATATCCTGGCCAGGACGAAAAGAGCCGGCTGCTTTGCTTCTAGCTCTACTTTTGGTTGTGGGAAAGAGCCCACTAACAATATCTTGAGAGACCTACAACTGACGTCTTATCTAGTAGTAAACTCACCCGAGGAGGAAAAGCAAGGAGCAAATAAAATCCAGATTGCTCTAATGCTATGTGTATAGCTATGGGAAATCTAGTAGAAAGATGCTGTAACCAACACTACATAAAATGGGAGAGACTCTCTGGAATTCGGCTCTACGTCTACGTGTTAATCGTATGCCCAACTTCGACATTTATAGACCGAGTGCAGTAGTGCAGTCGGAATTTGAATATTCACTTGGTCAACGAGGAGGAACTAGAATCTCTCTCTCTTTCTCTCTCTGAGTCTCCCAAGTTGCAAATTTTGCAGAGTTCCCTCGGATCTCATCAAACTTCTCTTCACAAGTAGGCCTACTGATGGCTCTAATTAGAAACAAGGACGGACCACAAGTCGAAGTTGCAACTGAGAGGGTGGTGAATCTGAGAAGGCTCCCTGCCTCAAGATGTAGAAGGGGCCTATCTATCGTGTTCCATCCTATTTGCAACTTTTAACCTATTCGGAAAGGGAAAACTATGAAGTTGGTTCCTGTTATTAGTACAAATAAACATTTCAAAATAAGCAAATCTAGAATTCAATATTTTCAAGAAGATCGAAACTAGACAATGACGCTTTGAAAAAGGTGTAAAACTAGGAATAACTTTTCGAAAAGGTCAAAACTAGAAATTAACATTTTCAAAAAAGTAAAAACTAGTAAATAACACTTTTTCTAAAAAGTAAAGCTAGTAAATAACATTTTTAAAAAGGTCAAAACTAGAAATCAACTTTTTCAAAAAGGTCAAAACTAGAAATCATCTTTTCCAAAAAGGTGTAAAAACTAAAAAACTTCATTTTCAAAAAGGTCAAAACTAGAAATCATCATTTTCAAAAAGGTGTAAAAACTAGAAATCATCATTTCCAAAAGTGTAAAAACTGATATATTTTTGTTTCAAAAAGGTTAAACATTTCAAAACAGCAAAAAACGTGTCGGCTTTTCGTAATTTTGTTCCTTTTGAAGTATTTTGAAATCAGCAAATGCAACAAAGTTTATTTTTTTTGAATTTTCACGGGAAAATATAGGTAGATAGCACATTTTACATCTATTGCACAGGTAAGATTATTACAAGCTCGTAGAGGTGGAGTGCTACCCATACACACATACAGCAACCAACAACCTCCAAGAAATAACAGATTTTCGAAAGGAAAGACCATGCATAGCTCTAGCAATGTAGTTTAGCAGTTACTATTATGCACCAGATGGAAACTTGTTCCTTTCCTAATCTTAATCGTACAGATTTTCCCCAGTTAGTTTCCAAGCTACAGGACAGAGACTTAAAAGTTAGTCTTCAACTCAAGACTGAGGCTCTCAACTTAACTTCGGCTTTTGAAGGCCGGCTGAGACTTGTTAGTTGGTGGGAATCTAGAATTATTATTATTATTCTCCGTCCTAATATTCCACATTAACTACACGGGTAAGCACTAAACACTCACACAAAATAATGCTTTGACGTACATACATAATATATACATAGGTATATACATAATCAGACGATAAGTTGTGTGATTCTTGTGCAGGAGTGAGTGAGCCAGTCTTAGAGACGCTCTCCAAGTAAAAGTTATAATAAATTCATCAGATTTGTCATTATGTCCTGTTCAAAGTTAAAAGTGTCAGGGAAGGGATCTCATTGTGTGTACATACGCACTTGCATTCCTCCACACTACTTCCCCAGATTACATTAGAAAAGATGAATAATTTTCCCTCACAAAACTTTAAGTCAAGGGTTTTTCACTGGGACTGGCCCTGAAAGTATATTACAGAGTGAGAGAGCAGACCTAGCTGGATTGGGAGAGCGGGATGGTTAAAAAGATGCAATTATAATTATACGCGTCATTTCACATAAAAATTACCACCACAAGTTTATTCATCACTAGTCGACGGGAGTTGCAGGACGTCGCTGCTAATAATCCAGAAAAATGATTGTTTTTACATTATAAATCGTTTCTGGAAACAAGCTGTCTGTCAATCACTCTCTCTCTCTGTTTCTAATTAAAATTAATGAAGAGCATACAAGATTTATTTTAGCAACAAAAAAAAGAAAAAAATTGAAGAACAAGAGGAACTAAACTAGTGAGGCGGAGCAGCAGGTAGAACGGACGGTCATACGCCTTTCAGCCGCACGTACTTCCGTTAGTACATGCACATTAGTACGATCAATACTGTCGCTGAAGATGCAAAATGACGTTCACCCTTAAAATATGAAAAAGACCCAATATATTCCCATTTACGTAACAAGTAGACAGGGAGCTGGGAGCTATTCACATGTTTCAAAAAGTGTAAATCAAGGTTTTGCATCTTTTCAAAAAGTGCAAATCGAAGTTTTTCATGTTTCAAAAAGTTCAAATAGAAGTTTTTCATGTTTCAAAAAGTGTAAATCAAGGTTTTGCATCTTTTCAAAAAGTCCAAATTGAAGTTTTTCATGTTTCAAAAAGTGCAAATCAAGGTTTGGCATCTTTTCAAAAAGTGCAAACCAAAGCTTTGCATCTTTTCAAAAAGTACAAATCGAAGTTTTGAACCTCTAGAAGAGTGCAAATCGAAGCTTTGCACGTTTCAAAAACAGCAAAAATGAATTTGAACATAATCTGAAAGAGCTAGTTTATCTATATTAGACTGGGAAAAAATATGTGTGCCCTTCTACAGGCTTTATGGATTTGGATAGGCGTCACATTGCGTCTAAAAGAGCGCTGCTGTGTGAGCCTTAGTTCATTAGCTCAAAGCACACCTACAACGGAGTTGTTGGCGTTGGAAAGATAAAGAGAGAAGCCTCCCCAGTATATTTTCCTAAAATCAAAATGCTCAATACAAAGAATAAAAATTCTGTATCATCTCCAGCTATCCATGGAATGTAATCCCGGCATAGTAATAGTAATAGCTTTAGCACTTACACAGAGGAAGAGGCAGACGCACACACACACACACACACACACACAATACCACCAACACGAGGATGTCATTTATTATCCGCTTAAACGCCTCAAAGGGCACGTATCTTATTTTATTATCCTTATCATCTGCACATGTTCATGGTAAAGGTGAAAACCTTTAGTCGTCATTTCATTTGTTCCATGTCAACTTCTTTCTCCCCAACCAACCCACCTACCTCCACGACCTCATCTTTGTTCACTGTAGTCTGTAGTGTAATGCACTGCGAGCTGTTCCTTCTCCTTTCAGCTTCCAAGACAAGGCACTGTCTCCTCACTGTCTGTCTGTCCGCCTGTCAGTCTCACATAGAACTTGACAGAGTTAAAGGGACTCAAGGAAGGAAGAAAAAAAAAGGGGGGGGGGAGAAATGATGGAGCTGGGCCAAAAAATCCAACGACAGATGCCACTTCATTTTTTGGTTCAAGTCATTATTTCCACAATTCAGTCTTTCTCACGTACCACTAACTACTTTACTACTGTCTTTAAAAATCTCAAAATCTCCATGGTTCATCCAAAATCGAATGCACTTTATCCTATTTAGACTCCATTCTCGTGGTAGCGACCTCCTTCAATGCTATCATGTGTGTAGTACGGAAAAAAACAAAACAAACCTCCTCGCACTGCACTTAGCTCGATGACGATCATTGAGAAAGTTTTTTTTCTCTGGCTGTTACAATCTAAGAGCCAAGTGCGAGAAGATAGCCGGGCTGCAAGCGTGTGTTAGTATGCAGTGTACTGGCCGGATATATGCAAGGTATATACCTACACAGATACATATATAGAAGACAGATCTTACGAATGTATAGACCACTATCATTGCATTGGGAATGCGTACATGGAAGGGAAGCTGGAGTCGGGGAACTCATTGAAAATTGATGTCATCGTGGATCTTACGTGGTGTAAACATGGAGATTACGATAAAAACCAATTTAAATTCCTTGTGTTGAAGTTGAGGTGAGGATGTGAGGAAGTTGACATTAGAGTGCTCATTCAAGAATGACATGCGTATTTTTCCAAAGAGCAAAAACACGCAGTCAACACACCGCGTCAAGTCTCTATACCAGCGGAGGCGGTAGGTATGTACCTACATAAGTAGGTAGGGACGTATCGTCGTTGAAGAAGCATTGTGACGGAGGTCCAGCTAGTTTCCCCTATCCTTTGTACATTCTCCACACCAAAACACACAAATGGTATTTAAATGCTTAACCTTTTCGAAACGGTAATACACTTTTCGTTTTGAATGTTTTTGAAAAAGGGGGATTTATAGTATTGACCATTTGAAAAGGGTAATTTCTAGTTTTTTGACCTTTTTAAAGTGTTATTTACTAGTTTTGACTCTTTTGAAAAAGTGTCATTTATTAGTTTTGGCTCTTTTGAAAAAGTGTTATTTACTAGTTTTGACCCTTTTGAAAAAGTTCATTTATAGAATTAAACCCTTTTCTAAAGCATTCTTTCCCTGGTTCTCCAGTTCTGAATAGGTTAAAAATGAAAAAAGTTGGACACTCTTTTGAAAAGGTAAATTGCTATTTACACTTTTTTAAAAGTGTCTATCTAGTGTAACTATTATTTTTACACGTAAAAAATAGCAGAAATAGCTTATAAAAATGAGCCAAAGTGGGATCTCTACTTCTTTCAGATAGCAATTTGGTATTTACAATTTTCTGAAAAAAGTAAAACTTTGCATTTACATATACCCTTCGAAGAGGTGTTAAAGTAGTGTCTATACACTTTGCAACAAAGACTGTGAAAAGGTGGCATTTACTTGTATGTGCTGTGAGTAAAGTTGTAAATTATTGATTGCTGAGGCTGTCTCAAAATGACATAAAGGAGACACTGGACTTTCGTCACCATGCCTTTAACCGAGGGCCAATGCTTCTTTACCGGCGCTATGTACCTAGCTATCTTCCATCCCTTCGTCTTCCAAGTTCCAAGCTCAAGTTACGTAATGCATAATACATGCAGTCATACAGGAACTGTGCAGTAGTCAGAGAGCCTATTTAGCTAGGCAGCATAGCTGACGATTTGAGGACGGAGATGGAGAGATGCTCCTACTGCACTGCTCACTGCACTGTAATCTGCAATGCAACTGCATCACATAGTTTAGAGATGCACCAGGCCTGCACTCACATTCACTCGTCCCAACTCCCACAATATAATCTCAAATAAATTCGAGCATGAAGGGCCTCTTCTGACGCTCATGTACAGGACGATTAGGACATAATTGTCAGAGACTCTGCGACTCTAAATATCCAGAGTGGAATAAATGGCGTAATTCAATTTGAGAGTGAAGGGTATAAATATGTATTTAGTCCCGAGCACCAGCTCGTCCCTTCACACACACACTCCACTCATGCAGTCCATCTTAACTAGCTGCCTATAGTTTACTGTACTGAGCAGTAGACAGACAGCAGAGCACATTCCAAATCCAAACTAATAGGTTGGTTCTGGTTGCAAACTTAAAGCAGTCAACACAGGTAGGTAGGTAGGTAGGTAGGTAGGTAGGTAGGTAGGTAGGTAGGTAGGTAGGTAGGTAGGTATACATACTACATTCGTCTAAAGTTCCCCTCGTTTAGCAAAGTTAAACAATGAAACATGCTTTAACATTCATTACGTCAATTTAATGTGCTCCTAAATGCAAACACCTGTTCTTGAGGTTTAAGGTTGACAGGAACAAATAATAATGACTTGAGACTCCCGCTTAGGCGTGTGTAGAAAGGTAGGTAATCCAAACACAAAAATTCCTATAACCTATTCGAAACTGGGGAACCATGGAAAAAATGCTTTACAAAAGTATTTAATTTTATAAATTAACTTTTTCAAAACGGTCAAAACTAGTAAATAACACTTTTTCAAAAAGGTCAAAACTAGTAAATAACAC
>JAQFZC010006078.1:0-13064 GCA_034695205.1 Dicyrtoma fusca
AAATTAGTATTTTATAGAAGCGGACACAAGTCCGAGAACATTTAGTGTCTTGGCTCACTTGGCCAACCCATAAATGTTTCATGGTGGAGGCGAAACGGCGATAATTGACCAGGGAACTTCAGTATAGTTAGAGTTAGTTAGTTAAAAGTGGAAAATAATAAAGGACAATTAAAAGTGCTTCAAAAGATGGAGAAAAGAAGATTTTGAGAAGAAAATCCTGAGAAAAAAGGAAAGAAAATCATCGGGAAATTGGTAAAAAACATCAAGGAAGGTCGTAAGTAGACATAATACATCATTTAAAAAGACATCATTAATTGGAAAATTTAATATTTAAGTGGTAAAGTGGTAAAAAATTCGCGAAAAGTCATTTATTTTAATATAAGTATGTACCTATTCATGTTACATTGGGATTGAGAAGTTAGTAGCGTGTGTGTGGCTTCTGCCAAGATGGCGACGAGAGCCGAGGAGGCGGACTTAACAGTCGATCTGTAGGATAGAGTGTTAAAAGATACAGGGACTGCAGTAAAGAGATTTTATTAACAGGCCCACATGGCATTCCCATCTGAAATCATTCAAAGTATTTTATATCGAAGTTTTATCTTCTAAGATTAGCCGTTAGGATCTCAAAAAGTTGATACGACGTTAAATAGGAGTTTTTGATTTTGGTACCACATGGTAGGTTCAATTAAAGATGTAGACAGACCGCTAACAAGAGGTTATGCAAGTAAAATATCAAAGAATACTAGACAAGTTGACGAGATGGCAGATCAAGTGTCGATAGAAGATCAGTTAGAACATACAAAGCTGGAATTAAATAGAATGAGAAAAGCAAATGAGGTAGCACAGAAATTAATTCAGGACAAATAGCAGAAAAAGAACAAGCTATAAATAGAGCAGCGACTTTTAGGGAAGAAGCTGTTAAAATGAAGGATATTGCAGAAAAAGCGATGAATGATCAACAAATCGCAGAACAGTTAGCACAGGAATTACAGGACAAATTAAGAGCCTATGATAGGAATCATAGGTCATTTTACAACGATCAGCAACAAGATTCAAGTAGTCAGCAAGAAGATTATGGTGATTATACAGGTAGAAATGATGAGGATTATCAGGAAGAAGGACACAATGACAGGATAGACCAATTAAGGAAAGAATTACAGGAAACTCATGCTACAATAAATAGATTAAAAAGATCTAGTAGGAGACAATCACTTAGTGATGAAGACAAGTGGTTAAAGACAGCTAAAATAGCTAAGTTACAAAAAGACGAGGAAAAGAGCAATTTTGATAGATTAAAAACGTCCATCGGTCCATACGTATCGACTATCAATTCGATAACCTATGTGACGCGATTAGAAGAGGAAAGATTAGAAAATGAGGTATCATGGAAATATTTTTTGACCGCGATGAGGTATTTTTTCGCAGAATCAAAGGATAAGGCTGTAGAGCAATGGTATCAAAGGAGAGAAGGAAATTTGGTAGAGTTGAAAAAACAAGCTCAAGACGATAGTGACAGAGAGGAAATTTGGAAGGAATTTCGAGAAATGTTTATAGCTCAGTTCGATCCAAAACGGATTGCGGAGAAAGTTGAGGATAAGTATGAGACTTTTACGTTAGGGAAGAAGTCAGCGGAAGAATTCGTGACACAGTTGGTAGGAATTTTAGCTGAGATAGACCCGAAAATGTCAATTTATAATATCCTAAAGAAAGTATACAGGAAATTGCCACAGGAAATTAGACCAGATTTAGACGAGAGTTATTGGGATTCAATTCCTAAATTTCGACAGCGTTTAGATGTTGTGTTAAAGAAGGTAGACATTTTAAATCAACGAAGTTGGTTAAAGTTAGAAGAAAAGGATAAGAAAGAAAAGAATGGAAAGTTAGACAAGGATAAAGTCATCACCGTTGTTAATACCAAACTACCCGCCGAAAGTCTGAAACAGTCAGACCAAACGGCTGAAGGTGTTAAGAAGGCCCGATTCGAAGGAAATTGCAGATTTTGCCTAAAATATGGGCATTTAGAAAAGGACTGTTGGATTAAACAGAAGAATCTTTAGTTTAACAACCAAAAAGGCACGGATCGTGGAAGAGGTCAACAAGTATTCCGTGGAAGAGGGAATGATAGAGGAAATTATCGAGGTAATTTCCGCGGAGGTTATAACAACTTCCGGGGAAATTTCCAAAATAATTATAATAGAGGTCGTGGAGACTTCAGAGGTCGTGGAGACTATAGAGGTCGAGGATTTGGAAGAGGTAATTTTGCTAACGATCGAGGTAATTACATGGTAAGAGGTGTAGATTACAGCAGTCAGCCGACTGTTGCAGGCCCAAGTCAGCCCACCCAACAAAATGAGAATAGTAGTAATTTAAACTACTAGGTCTTTCTGCACGGGACAGAAAGACCAAAATTAATACAAATACGGAAATAGAAGGTCAAACATGGAAAGAAGTAGTTTTAAATAAATTGAAGTCATGAACACATTACCAGACCCGTTGGTACATCTGTTCAAGACCGACTTCAATCGCCAGTTGGAAGTTTTAATTCCAATTTAATATCAAAATTAAAGACTAGGTTTATGAAAAATACCGAAAGAGGTAGTGAAGGTTTAAATAAGAGTCAAAATGAGTTAATACAGGAAGTAGAATTTGAGACTATAGTAAGTAATAAAGAACAGTCAAATATTTTTAGTGATGGAGAGTCAGAGTTAGAACGTGAATATGACCGATTGCTCAAAACGTCAAGCAATTTGGCCGACATGTTCATCTACTTAACTTTACTAAATGACATAAAGTTAGAAGGAATTAATGACACAGGAGCCCAAATCAATTGTATTTCTCCGGCATGCGCTCACAGTGTTCAAAAGCACAGTCCGAAATCAATCGAAATGAGGGAACATAAAAAGGAGATTTGGTCAGTTTACCGAAGGATCACCACAGTTCTTTAAGAGGACTGCTAGGATTTTTTATAAATTGGGGTGCGAAGTCAATTACAGCGACTTTGCTATAATACAAAAAATGGCATCATTATTATTATTAGGTTTGAAATTTAATAAGCAACATCGGACATTAATTAATTTCAAACCCAATGAGATTATTTTACATTCAATTAAGAATAAATCCCCACAGTTACAAAATTTTAGTAGACTGGATTCAGGAATAGAAGATGTTAGGGAAGCTTTTCGTCGATCAAATACTGTTATCGATGGAAAGTCTGTTAATACCGAAATAGAGGAAGAAAGAAATAAGTCAGTTAGGTGTATGTCAGTATATACTGATGAACCCATTGAGGTTATGGGAAGATCATTTGAATGTATTGAAATAAAATGTTATGATACAAATACTATTAATCAAAATGTTTTAGTTCATTTCAATAAACAGAAAATCCCACCAGGACTATTCATGGGACGACCATTGGTTAACATGAAAGATGGAAAGGCGAAGATTTGGATTTTGAATCTGTCACCAAGAACAGTTCATTTACCGAGGATTCGTTACATCGGAAGTTTTGAAAGGATTAAAGAGGAAGCATTGCAAGCTGAAGCTAAAGATCTGGAAAAAGTTAAAGCGAAACCTAAACCGGTAGTTCATAAATTATTTAATATTGAAGATTTAAACATTGGTGAAAATTTAACAGATTATCAAAAAGAATTAATTTTAAAATCCGTTAATATAGACATTTATATGCTATTAGTGAAGAAGAATTAGAACAGTTAAATTACAGACCCGTAAATATAAATACACAGGATTTTCCACCCGTTAACAGACCACAATTTCCCACAGGTATTTTTGAAAGGGAAGAATTAAAAAGACAAGCAGATAGAATGCTAGATTTAGGAATTTTAGAACACAGTAGTTCACCGTACAATAGTCCAGTATTATTGGTTAAAAAACCGAATGGAAAGTTTAGATTTTGCTTAGACTTAAGAGAATTAAATAAACAGGTTATACAGAATACTTATTATTTACCGAAAATCAACGAATTATCATTAAATTTACATGGAACCAAGTGGTTCATTACTTTAGATTGTATGCAAGGATTTTTACAACGAGGATTAGATGAAGAGTCAAAGAAAAAGACAGCTTTTACGTTACCCACAGGGGGACATTTTCAATATACTAGACTTCCATATGGATTTATCAATAGTTCAGCAGAATTTCAGTCAATGATGGATGACATTCTAGGGAATTTGAAGTATAATTTAGTTCTTGTTTACGTTGACGATTTATTGATTTTTGCAGACAATTTTGAAGATTTAATCCGAAGATTTATTATAGTTATGAAAAGGTGTGAAACGTATAATTTGAAATTTAATGTTCAGAAGTGTAAGTTTGCATTTGAAGAATTAACTTATCTAGGTGATGTTTTCAATAAAGACGGAAGACACATTAGTCAGAGCAAAATAGATGCAATAGTTCGTTTACCAGCACCTACAACTATCAAAGGTGTTAGATCTTTTATAGGTATGACAGATGTTTTCCGAAAATATATTCCAAATTAGGCTAAGATCACAGAACCCTTGAATAGGTTAAAGAAAAAGGAGTTTAAAGGAAAATTTGTATGGGGTAAAGAACAAGAGACAGCATTTAGAGAGTTAAAAACAGCTCTAACGACTAGTCCAGTGTTACAGTTTTTCAATCCTTTAGCGGAAATTCTAATAGATTGCGATTGTAGTAATTTAGGAATAGGAGGTATGCTTTTGCAGACTACTGATGGAAAGAATTATCCCGTAGTTGAGTATACGTCAAGGATGCTTACAGAAGCCGAACAAAAGTTCGATACCACCCAAAGAGAGGCCTAAGCAGTTTTACATTGCTTAAAGAAATTTAGACATTACATATACGGTATGAAAATCACCGTTAGGACAGATCACGAGGCTTTGAAATTTTTATTAAATGCGAGAGACCCACATGGCAAGTTAGCAAGTTGGGCAATGGAATTAGCTAGTTACAACTTACAAGTAATGCATAGGAAAGGCACCAAGATGCAACATGTTGATTGTTTATTAAGATATCCAGTGAGACTTATCAACACCGTTAATTAGATCAACAAGGTTTGATTTCGAAAAAGATGAAAAGTTATTTGAAATAGCATCAGGGGGCAGTTCCGAAATTTTTGCTGAGAGACAGAGAGAGGAGTATAAGCTAAATAAGATAATTAGACGGTTACAAGATTCGAAGGCCGCAGACCATGATCAAAATAATATTATCGGGAAAAATTATGCATTAATCCATGGTGTTTTGTACAAGATTTCTAATAAGATTTCAGAATCACCTTGGAGACTTGTAGTTCCAATGAAACTACGAGCCGAAGTTCTGAGATTAACCCACGATGACCCAACAGCAGGTCATGGAGGATTCTTGAGGACTTACCAGTTGACAAGACGAAGGCATTTTTGGGATAGAATGGCTAAAGACATTTTCAAGTATATTCAGGCATGCGAGGAATGTCAAAGGCAAAACCCACGAAATGCTAAACCGGAAGGTCAACAGGTTAGTTACTCACCACCAAAGAAAATATGGCAAAGAATTTCCATAGATTATATAGGCCCAATGGAAACATCAAAAATCGGTAATAAATATGCTTTAGTTGTAATTGATAAAACATCGAGATACATGTTTGTAGTGCCGACACCATCGGCAACAGCAAAAGATTCAGTTAGAATTTTATGTAAGATTTTTAATCAAGTTGGAATAGCGCCAGAGATAGTTACAGATGGAGGAACACATTTCACTGGTTCAGTATTTCAAGATTACATAAAAGCTAACAAGTTGAGGCATATTATAGTACCATTATTTTCTCCACAGAGTAATGGGGTAGTGGAAAGGGCTAATCGAGACATAAAGATTATGATGCGGAAGTATTGAGACGAGAAAAAAGAAAATTGGGATACTTATGTGATCAGGTAGCTTTTAATCATAATAATCAGATTCACCAGAGTTTAGACACAAGTCCATTTTTATTGTTTTATAACAGAGAGGCAATTATCAGAGCAGATTCAATAACACCAGTTGTTCAGAAAGATTCAATTGAAGATCCAGAAGAGTTGAAAGAGAGTCATGCTAAAATTCTTGATAGGGCAGTTAAAAAGACGGAAAAAGAACAACAACGTAGAAACATGGTAGCCAACCAAGGTAGAAAAGCGCATTCTTACCACGTTGGAGATTATGTTTTGATGAAAACTAATCAAGAAGGTTTACAGGCAAAATGGAGTAATCCATTTAAAATAATAGAACTTATAGGACAATGTGAGTTAAAGTTACAAAGTATCGAAGAAGGAGTTAGAAAGCCAATAAAACGAGCACACATTAGAAATGTCAAAAGATGGAATCAGGCAGAGCCGTGGTGTAGAGATTACGGTTATTTAGAAGATCATAAGTTGAAAGAAGTGTGTGTTTTGCCAGAAGTTAAAACCAAGGCAACACCAAGTAGAAAAAGAGGAGGTAGGCGTCATGACCCTAGCCCTTCGGATTCTATGAAAGTGTCTACAGGATCATTTTTAAGTCACAATTCGAGTACTACTTCACCAGAGGTAATACCAGAAATGAGACCAAAAGGTGGTCGACCAAAGAATCAATGGCAACGTCAAAGAGAGACAGTTGTTAATAATAGGTTGAGTGTTGAACGTGAGGAAAGGCCATCCCCACGAGCAACATCAACTCCAGAGAAAGATTTTGTTATGGTAGAGTTGAGTGATTGTGTGAATGAAATTAATATAAGTAAAAATAATAATATTAGTACTAATTATAAGAACAGGTATTTTGGAGGTCAAGTTGAAGATGAAGTTTCGAGTTTAGATAATAGTTTGTCAGATAAAGAGTTAGAAGATAGTGTTGTATATACCGAAATAGTTGGATTTGCAACCCCACAAGGGAGACAGATCAAGTATTTCGACACAAAAACGTTAAAGGTTAATAATAATAATAAGTTAGACCCTAATATTAAGAGTAAAGAAGTTTTCGAGGAAAGGTGGAATGAGGTCAATGTGTCAAAGTCAAGAGAAGGTGTAAATAGAAAGGAAAAAGTAAGTGTAAATAGTCCAAGACGTGGAGTTAGGACTCCACCGAGGAAGGAGAAAAATACTTACTAAGAACCGTCTTCCATCAAGGAGGGCGGGGTGGCTGAGTTAGTCTTGGCTCTGCCGCGAAAGTAGAGATCACCGAGTTCAACTCTCGGCAGCTTTCCAATATTTTTAGTGGGATTTTAAAAAAATATTAAGTTCGGTGTCAAACCGCATTGGCGGGTCACCTCAGCAGAAGTACTTGGTACTCTGGCTACTGCACTGTTGTGCTTTGATTTGTTTATAATTCGTATTCTAAATTGTTGAGTTCATTTCCCATTACATTTCTCTCATCTCAATAAAGACATGCGACTACCGAGACCAACGACAATGAAACGTTCAAAGAGATGCGTATTTAGCATTGTCATAGATAATAACAATGTAATAACAAAGGCGCAAGTTTGTTCGTTCGTCTCGCATCAGTATCAACTGCGGAGCGAACGAGACAAGAAGCAAGGAAAGTTAGTCTGAAAAGTTTGAAGTAGAATTTTTGAGTTTTTTCACATATTTTTGAATTCATTTTATCAATGTAGTTGTAAAGTGTTCAATTATTGAAAAAGTACAAATTGTAAAGTTCGTGGAATATAAGTAAGTTACATAATTTTCATAATTTAATTATCATTTCTAATTTTAAGTAGTAGGTATATAAGTTACATAGTAGAACAAAGGGTAGCCATTTTGAAGAGTGAAGCTGAAACAAAAGAATTTTGATTTCATGTTTTTGTTTTATTTTAAGAGTAACTATTTCGAGTTTAAAATAATAAATCATAAGAATACAATTAAAGTTTCAAGTTAGTTATAGATTATTTTAAGTATCATTTCTCAAACACTCACGATTCAAACGGAAATTTACGTAGATTTTTTTTCTGAAGTTAAAAGCACAACATGGTAGATTAAAAGTAGAGAATAAATCAAAACATAGAAAGTTGGAAAGAATGACAGTGAGAATTTTGCAACTTTGAACGATCAAAATCCGAAAACCCATTCATTTACTTACCCTAGTGGATCCAAATGAAAAGTTGAACAATGCAAGAGTCAAGTTTCAAGAAATAGTAGATGCAAATGCGGAAAGAATTCAAACTATCAGAATTCAGTTGACCAACATAGTGATTCAACTGTTGATGGAAGCTAAACCAGTCAGAATGACCGAATTGACAAGAGAGGCGCATAGATTAACAAGAGCATTGCACCAGCATCTCATGCAGCGTCGTTAGATTCACCCGGATGCAGGAAGAGATGTGGACAGTCATGTTTTCCACATTACTTTTCGCCACGTCCAACACCTGGAAGATTTACTAAATCCTATTCTAAACCAAGCACCACATCCCAATCCGGAGCCAAGAGAAGAGAGACAAGTTGTCAGGCCCGCGGAAGCTTATCAGGAAGTCAGGCAAGTGCCACCATCTTATAATACAGAAAGATTGAAGATTAAAAATGAAAGTTCACAAGTTGAAGAAGTAGTTGAAAAGGTTGAGAAACAAGATCAAAGTGTCCAGCAAAAGTTGGATATTAGCCTGGAAGATTGTATGGAAGATTTGGTTCAAGTCGAAGTCAAAGTTGATATTACTAAATTACTAAAAGTGGAAGTTATGGAGCCTTTGAGTCAACCAGAAACTGTTGACCCAGAGCGTGAAATTCCCATAATCGATGTTGAGTTGGAATCCGAGGTGGATGATTTCTTGAAAGACACAAGAAATACTCAAGACACTGAAACACAGTTATCTAAAAACGTCTCTAAGACGAAGAAAAAGTTTCCCAAGAGGAGTGTCTTGCTCACCACCCGATCAACACCTAAAATTCCACAAGTTAATGTTGATAGTGACTCAGATGAAGAGATATTACAACATAAACGAGTTGAAAGACAAAGTTTTGATTCGGAGCTTGAACAACAAAGACAGTTCGATGAGCGAGAGGGTAATCAACTTTCTACCAGCTCGAGAATACACAAAATTCCTTAAAAGAAGATGACGGATCAAGAGTTGAAGAAACAGTTAAATTTGCAGAGTCAATATCACCCAATCAGTGCAGATTATCCACAACTGTTTGCTAAGGTTATTGGGTGGACAGTTCCTAAAACATCAGGAAGAAAGTTGGAGCGAAAAAGTTCACAAGAAAACAATGCAGAAAGTCAAAATCGAAATCGTAAGCGTGGTTCAAGTAAGAAAAGACCAAAGACGCTGGAGGAATTAGATGCAGATTTAGAGTTATCATGCCAAGGCACGTCAGAGTCAAGTTTGTGAAGATGAAGACGAAGAGCAAGAACATCGAGGCCCGATGCCCGAACTACTCCCAAGATTAGCAACAGCTACGGACGCAGGCTACATGAAGTTTATCTTTGAGGGAGAAACCCGACTTCAGTATCAGTCCATTATTTCGCAAGTCATATACCCTATTCAGCCGTTTGGCCCAAGTGCTAGACAGGACGCAGGGAAGACAACAACTGTCACCGTTGTTGGACAGCGACTGTCCTTTGGAGCCTTCGTAGGTCCAAGGAGTTGTAGACGAAATTTCTTACAAGATAGTATGTTGGCAGATGTGGAGTTCGGAGTATTCAAGGAGGGACAAGAATTCAGAGTAATGCAGATACACGGGAAGAAACTAGACGTACAGGCCATTCTAGCATTTATGCTGGATTGGTTTTCACAGATACCAAATTTGGAAGTTCGTCAAGATGCGGAGAGAAACTACATCAATCATCTCCGAGGTCATAGTCTAGTGCCAAGTAACGTCACTTCAGTTATTGAGATGGACCCGAACAATCTCATACCAAGTAGGCGTTATTGCCTTTACTGTTGGTCAGCCATCAAGTGCATCAATTGTCTGAGGAAACCTAAAACCTAAAATTCCATTTTTTTCCAAGTCCTTATTCCTTTCTAAAAAGTTCGAAGACGTAATTTATCATTGAAGTTTGATCTTAATTTGATGTGTTTTAAAAATAATAAGTTTTTCTAGTTCCATGACTGACGAAATCATATAAACGAGTTCGAGAAAGTTGTGCCGATTTCGGAGGTCAAGGCGGAGACGTTTGAAAAGTGATAATTACGAGGATTCTAATCATAAGAAGAAGTTGTAAGTTACAAGTACAAATACATACATATTTTTATAACTATTATTTTTCATATTTTATGTGAGGCAGAACAGATTTAAAGTGTTATGTTACATTTTACAATTTATATTGTCAGTGTTCTGTCGCCAGACATATTTTTTATGGTAGTTATTTAGTTAGTTGGAAGTATAATAAGATAACGATTGGATTACAATTTTTCGAAGATGTTATGATAGTTTTTAGTAAAATATTATGTATAATTTATATTATGTTAATCATTAATTTCAAGTTGAAAGTGAATTCTATAATTATTATTGCATGAAATATTATAGAATTATATTAATAAATGAATTTCACAAGTATTATAGATCATTATTAAGTTAAGAAGTGGAAATTTATCAAATATTGAAGGGATGAATCAAAAAGGAGTTTGTCAAGTTATGAATTGTTAAATTTAAGTTATCATTATTATTAGTATTGATTTTAAATGGATTAAGATTTTAAGTTGGAAGATGCAAGATTATATAATGAAACGATGTACCGTGGTTGTCAGAATGGAAGACATGTATTTTAGTTTTGTAGTTTGAAGATGTCTACGTATTCAATACTTGAATTGATTAGTATTAGTTTTAATATTATTATTCTGTTTTAATTAAATTAGTGCACGTGAATACTGATTTCGAGTCGAAATCAAATAAAGAAAGGGGTATGTGAGAGGCATGTAAGGGGAGATTTACGGTAGTTTTAGAACTAGGTTAAGTAGCGTAAGAAAGTGAGTGAGAAGACGGCTGCGACCGTTGGAATTGGAAGTGCGTTGAGATTGCGGCTGGAGCTGCGACTTCAGTAACGATCCAGGAGCGGAAGAAGAAAGTGAGCGAGAGAATCGAGCGAACAATTTAGAATTTGGAATTTGTATTTGGATTTATTTGAAAGTGAAATAAAAGCCTGTCGAGGCATTTTGGTTAGCAGAAACTTTACGAAGATCTGCGTTCGAAGTTCATCTTTATTAAATCATTAGTTGTAGTTAGGTAATCATTATAATTAGGAAGTTAGTTAGGAAACAAATAAATAGTTAGAGGTTCCAGCCCGGTTTGCCCTCTCGGGGGTGACCTCAGGTCATGGCCAGTGCGAGTGCTCAAGAGGAAGCGACGCAACCCCAGGACATCGCCAAAAGAAGTTAGCTAAATTAGTATTTTATAGAAGCGGACACAAGTCCGAGAACATTTAGTGTCTTGGCTCACTTGGCCATCCCATAAATGTTTCAGCCCCTACATTAAGTAGTGGTCACTAAGGAGCACCGAAGGAGATTGGGTTTCAATCAACCATTCAGTGACGTGTACCGTACAAACACAGAGCCATACACGATTAGCAGGCAATGACCGAGGATTGAAGCCAGGTCCGAGGCTGGAAATTTCCATTCCAGTCTGCAGTCCTAACCGCTCACCCAAGCACGCCTGCTTAAATTATCAAATTGTACTTAAATATATTATATTTAAATGTGATAGGTTGATTTTGATTGGTAAAAGTGTTGACCAAACTGAATTTAACAGTGATAAACAACTTAAACACGATTAACATTGTATTCATGCGTTAACCGAGAAATTTTGCATGCTCTAAGCCCACTCAAAGCCCCTTGGTAAAGAGCAATTTTAGCATTACGGTAAATGGAAGGGTGTTTTAACATGAGACAATAGTTTTTAATTCGCTCTTTATTTGGTCTGGATGAGAAATAACTGCCGAGTAACATTTTCATGACTATCACTTGCCTGAATAGTCAAGAAAAACGAGTTCGCCGACAAAGATGAATCTTTCATCTACCAGCCAGCAGGGATCTTAAAAGTACATTTGGGAAAAAAAAGTTGGAAGCCTGTAGATACACCATTGTATTTGAGTTGTAGATTTCACCGTTTTATGCAGATTCAACATTTTTGCATTGAATCTACATAAAACGGTTCCATCTACAACTTAAATTCAATGGTGTGTCTACAGGCTTCCAACTTTTTTTCCTTAAGTGTACTTTCAAGAGCCCTGCCTGCCAGTGTACTTTCCAACAATTTTCTCGGTATTTTTGTATTTTCAGCTAAAAGTCATGTTAAATACCTACCTTAAACTGACACTTCTGTTATATATAAAGGTTAAGAAACCACGCGAGAATGATATTAAAATAAAATTAATAATAACGTCGTAATAATCGCACATAAATTAAAGTCAAATACATGATCTATCACATTTAAATACACTAGACTGAATTGGTGAGCAATTATAAAAACATGCATAACTTAATAAATAAAAACCAAACTAGAATATTGTAGGAACGTCAGGACCATTTAACTGAATTAAGGGGTAAAGTTCACTCAAAACTATGCCTGCCTAACTACCATGATGCTTAAAAAGACCTTGCAAATTGAGAAAATTAACATGACGGACACGATATTTGGACAACCTGAGCTTAAAGCCATGTAGTTCACACGTTTAAAAAGGTCCGTCTAGTATTCACATTTAACGTGCACAATTATGTACATGTCAGATAGAAATAATGGAACAACTTGCGATTACTTTAGTTATTATATTATTGATTTTAATGATTTTTACATGTAGATAATTATCACATTTACGCACACCTACTACAGCAAAGTAAAGTACATGTTTTGACCATTCCAACCCCCTCAAATAGGCAAAACTAAAACTATGTATTCTCTGTAGTCTTTTATACCCGTCACGCACTACAATCTACGAAGGTAAATTACGTAAATTCTCTTGTTGAGTCAAACATTCCGCACTGCTTTTTAGGAGATAGCCTACGAAAGTAATCCTATTCGCACTAGCTAGCCTAACTAGAAAAGGAGGCATTCTATTGGTCTAAAATAATGGGCTGGATTGTTATTGCCCACCAAAATATTGGCCAATCGGACAGGGTGCGATTTCAAGGATACCAGTTCACATGAAAAATACTCCCATGC
>JAQFZC010006079.1:0-13064 GCA_034695205.1 Dicyrtoma fusca
GTTGAATTTAAATTCAAAGTCAAAGGGAGCTGCGCAAGGGTGAAGCTAAGGTTCCTATTGATCTCCATACCTAATTGTGGTGTTAATTGGAATATTTTAGAAAATATCTTTGAAAGCGTAAAAATATTAGTGGAGGATAAAATCCTTAACAAACGATCAGAGAATTTTGAATTTCTATTGCCATTTAGCATTATAGGCAGTTTCCACCAGTCTTTTAAGTATGTACACACACGTATCAGCCTGTTTCCATGGGAGCTGGAATAGAGAAAGACCACATTACAGAAAAACATTATGATGATGTTTTCCCAAGGAAGATGCATTATTTCTTAACATCTCATTTTCAACTTGTGACTTCTTCCTAACCGCATTAAAAGATTGTATCGTGGGTAAAGAGGCATTGTGAGTTAAGCCAGCTTAAGGGTCACTAAGCTTGCGTCACAATGCTTCTTCATCGACGCTATGCATACGCATGTATGCACCTTCCCTAATGCTAATAATCGCACTAATACTCTCATCGTCAGTGTTCAGTTTAATTTTACGGGAGGGTAAGATTACCTTTACTACAATAGCGTCTGGAATTTTTGTTCTGAAGCATTTGCATCCGATCTATCAACCGTATGTATGTATACCTCCAACAGGGCTGTTTTGAATAGTAGTTAGAATTTTCTTAGACTTTTAAGATGATGATGGGGATGAGGGGCGTCGGTTGAGCCCATTCTTAGCAAGGCCGGAGCAAAGACAGAGCACCAGGTCTGTTCTATGGGTGAGTGGTGGGTGCATATGGAAATGTGATAATCTTAAATGCGATTATATGGTGGAAGAGTGCGGCTCCTTGTTGAGATAGTGGTTGCCATTCTCTGCTTGTAAAATTTAATGTGTGTTCTATGCTCTCCTTATTTTTATGTCATGATGATGATAGTAGTGAAGTGGAGGGAGACGAGACCCACTATCAAAATACTTTCGAGAGCCCAAGCACTTTCCCACTCCTTTCATCCCAGGGAAAAAAAGAAATTAAGTGACCCAAGGGCAACATAGATGCGTGGATGAGTTGTGCCCTTCGCTTTTCTCATTTCTTTTCCCTCAATTTCTTTGTCATTCCTTGGGACTCTGGCTCGGGCTCCTGGCGTGTCTTTCTCCTACACTTATAGCTATAGAGCTCTACCATCAACTACAACTACAACTATAGACTAACCAACACTTCAGGCGCCGTCCAAATTTGACGCAATACAATTGTTTTTTTTCTCAAATATGCAAATAATGTAATTTTGCACTTTTTTGAAACGAAAAAATCATGCTTTACTTTTTTGAAATATGTCAATAACGCATTTTTGCATTGTAAAATTTGTAATACCAAACTTGGCCTTTCATAAAAATGTGTTAAATAGTGTGTTGTAACTTTTCAAAATGTGTAAAATCAACATTTTGCATTTATTGAAATGATTAAAGTGGATTTTGCACTTTTTTGAAATGAGTAAATAGTAAATTTTGTACTTTTTTAAATGGGCAAATAGCGCAGCTTGGACCTTTTCAAATGTGAAAATACTGACTATAGTTTGTATTTGAAATACATAAGTAAATATTTTCAATTTGCAATTTTTGCACTTTTCAAAATATTAATATCAAGTTTGGCTTTTTATGAAAAAGTATACTAAATGATTTTGCAACCTTTAGACCCGTCGTTTTCATGTTTCCACCATTTTCAAAATATTTTCCAAAACTAAATCCTATAACGTCACACCTGCAAGGCTCCTCACGTGGCGTGGTACTCTTCGTATCACATCCCACACCCCAACTAACTATCCAACCAACATCTTACAATTACATCTTCCATCTGACATCAACTTCCCAGTTATTTCTCGAGTCAAAAAATCCCCTTTTATTCCCTTTTCAGAGACCCATTGTTCCAGAGTCTTAGTGCTGTAGTCCTTGCAGGGAAGTTTAGTAGGAGCTATTTTACACACAATCTTACATTTTAATCTTTTCTTTTCTGGACGGTTAATATTATTTTAATTGTCAGGGTTTCTCAAGGATGACACACAAACATATGTACATAACTATCTATTTCAGGCACCATAAAGCTGTGTGGCACTATCTATTGTTACGAATGTTATTTACTTGGTATAACGTTTATTCTCGATTAATTGTTAACGAAATAATAAGAAAGTCAGACTTACTAGTATATTTCGATTTCGATACAATCACTGTGCAGACAAATATGGGAACCATCGGATTTTCGTTACAGGACAGTACATATTATAAGACTTGCAATAAAACAAATTCATGGGCTGTAAAGTTATGCTTTGCTGCGACTTTTTTAAAGATCCGGGACACTTGTACTGATAAATGCGTAGCAGGGTTTAAGCGGATTGCCAATAACAACAGAATTAGAAGTCGCTACTAAGAAATCAAAATAATGTTTATAAAATGGTAATTTTGGTAATTGCAATAATGCGTTGGAAAGTGAACGAACAGACACTCTAATTTTAATTCTAATAATTCCGCCTACTGCGGAGTGTACAGAGACTTGGAAGTAAAAGCCGTCTGTGCTAAGGATAAAGTCCGATCATTTATAAAAATAAGAATAAAACACAATTTTAGCTCAGCTTACTCCTTTGATGATGCTATCCACCTCAAGCTTATAATCGGCTTGCGTCATTCCCTTTGACATCAAACAGTGGAATTCCAGGACGCAGGGGGGCATATATGTAATATACACGGGATATTAGAAGGCTTTTGGATTTGGTGCGTGTCTGTAGAAATGTACCTGCTCTATCATTATCAACTTATAAATCATACGACTAGTCATAATAATTCTCAAACTGTGAGATAGCTTCTAGATTTAATTGCTAACTTAGGAAAATACCACTTTCACTATGTCTGTAGATGTGTCTCTGTGTGCTGGAGCGCAATAGAGCTGCTGGGAGCCTAGTAAATATGATATTGTTCCATTTTTGGTAGTTTGGGGCTGAACCCTAGTAGCAAGTTTTGAACGTTTTGAAAAAGTGTGGAAGCAATGAGGCAGTAGTTGGTTGAAGGACAAGGACGCCAAGCAAGGAGTAACGGTTTCAAAAAGTGTCAATAATTAAAATTAGCTTTCTAAAAATACGCAAAATCGAACAACAGTGCTTTGAAAAGTACTATAATTTACAATTTATGAATGTTTTCAAAAAAGGGAAAAATATTACAACAATATTTGGAAAAGCGACGACGAAAAATGAAATTATCTTTTTGAAAAGAAGCAAAACAAAATAATAATGGTTTGAAAAAGTTGTAAAACAGTAATTCAAAAATTTGTGAAAAAGCAAAACGTGGTTATAAGTGTTTGAAAGAGTCTCCAAACATTAATTTTTTTAAGAAACGAAACACTAAATTGACACTTAGAAAAAGCAAAACAAGGTAAATAATTAGATTGTGAAATGTGCCAAAACATAATAAAAAGTTTGCTTCGTCAAAAGAACTAAAAGTCACATTTTAAATTGAAATATCCAGGCATTTATTTGAACGACGTAATATTTGACAGGCCCCCATATACTTGCCTATACATGCATAATATATGGATCTCTAATAATGTAATTGCTTACTTGTAACTTTGACTAATCTTGAAGTTTTGAGATACAAGTTTTTTCCCGTATACTCTCGTTTTCTATTCATTAAAATGAGTAAGCAGCCTGGATTAAAATTACTTTCCTCAAAGTCCTACCTTCCCCGCTACGAACGAGCCCACCTTGTTTCACTTTGTTACCTAACAACCCAACTCCATCTCCGTATACCCACCTTCCTCGGCTCCTTTCCCTCCCAACCCACCTACTACCTACTTTGTACATACATGAAACACATCGATTTTTGGATTGGCTCCTTCCTGAAAGTTAGACAGAAAATATAATGGAGCAGAATGGTAATAGTAATAGTAATCGCAGTGGAGGAAGTTTAGCTAATGCATAGATGGGCCAATAAGTAGTTTACATCATCCGTGGGTACATCCGAAGGCTCCACTCTCTCTCTCATTTTCTTTATTCACTGCTTACGGTATTCCGTTTACCCTCCACTGATGAAATTACGAATAAACCAACTCAACTTTGCAAATAATAAATCCAGGGACTAAAGCTGGAAAGGTTCTTATGCTGTATGTTAGAGGAACGTGTGTCAGAAAGCCATGTATGTGTATTCCTTTGGATAGGTTTCTCAGTAACTAGCCCACTCGCTTCCATGGCCACCACCACCTGTACACTCTGTCAGTCAGTCTGTCTGTCCGTCCTCCACGTCGGAACACAAAGGGAGACTGGATTACGTGGAAAGATGTTTGAATACAAAAATCGGGAGGAAACCGGAGCGGAGCCTTTCATCCCTGATGAGAATTGACAAACGGAAACAGAGTTTAAATCCGCACATTTTACCTCCAAAATCCTATAATGTATGGAAATTCTTTCCGGCTTAGAACTACAACAACATTTTTTCACAACAGCAAGCCCTACAAAATGAGCAAAGTGTGCTATAGGGCTTTATTTTTATTTCGTGGTGAATTGCATAATATATTTTTGTGTAATACACACATGATTGGGTGCATCCTATAAATATGTATTACTACTGGCCGTACATAGAAAGTTGTACACTGAATTATATAATTCGGCACTGTACTACTTGTATGTTCTTTTAAATACTGTTAGTGCAGAGTAACATCGCCGCTAATGCCGATGTAATGCAAAATGCGTACCTACAAGGAAATAATCTCCCTACTTACACTACTTAGCCTCAGAATTACTTCACAAGCAATTGTCTACTGACTAGCGTGGAACCGGTAGCAAAGTCAAGGGATTAAAAAGTGGTTTTCAATGATTTAGAAATAAAACTAAACTAGGTACGTTTACATCTTTTTTTACACGAACCACAACAGTCCGCGTCCCAATGTGGTTTAAATACTTATACAAGGGAAACCCCAATTGCCCGAGTACTCGTAGTAGGATAGGTGTGCAAACAGTTGGTGCTTCAGCTCAAATAAAGGCGGGTTCGATTGTAATGGTACACCCATATGTACGGTGACGGTGGGAAGAGGCAAAACAATGATAACAACACAAGTCAGAGCCATGAAGAAACACTTAAAATTTCTGTACACATTATCAACCGTCATTTGCATCCTGCTACCGTGCAGCATCCTGTCAGGTCTCCACACCGATTGTAGGCAAATAGTGGAAATGCAAACATTTGCAGAGGTATCAACCGTACCCATTTAGATTGCATTTAACAGTCTGGATTGTGTGTAACTTGGACGTCTAATTATTTCCTGAACCTATTCTTGGGCCATGGATGAGTACATATGTACATCTGATAATGGAACTAACTAGCAAACGCCTATAGTCATAATGCATCCGGAACCGGTCCTATCTCTGGAATGCTTGCCAGATTGAAAAGCGTACTGACCCGAATAATTTTAGTAGGACGTGCTTTATTAGAGCAGCTTTTTGTTTGATACATATCCGAAGCAACCAATTGTATGTGCATGCTGAATGTGACAAGTTGGAAAATAATGCTTTTTCATAAGCAAATGAATAAACCATTCACGAATCATAGCACTTGCAACTCTTGCTTGCGAGGCACTCTGTGCTGGCAAGACTGATTGAAAACAAAATATTTCACATCAAATTTTCGCTAATTTAATTCGAATCAGGGACCCTTTAGAAATCCAGATAAATGCTGTAATGGTGAGTGCGTGAAGGGACATAAATAACTCTTATGGAAGAGTTGTGTGGAACTATGGCGGTGGCGACGGCAAAACAAATTATTTTCCCACTTGAACGACGATGCAAACAGTCTTTCGAGGCATCCCTATCAGTGCCATGGAAATGGCTACGTGGGTCCTAAAGGTTATTCTGGACAGGGCCCAAAAATAATTTTATTACCAAAGAAATTTTTATGATGAAAGGAGGACAGAGCGGAGCGTGTAGAGGGAACAGCCTACCGAGCATACAGAGTGCCGTGATCTTAAGGTCTACGAATGCACTCGCTGGATTTACAACATAATCAAAGAGCCATTATGATACAGCCTCGAGATTGTGACTTTTCATGCATGACTTAATTATATTTTATTATTGTCGTCGTAGCAATTTGTTCGCTTTATAGCTCAAACAAATTGTGCTATGTATGACGGTAGACTATGGGACTTGGCAGTGCCAGTCCGCACGTGCGTTACTTTTTAATAATGCGCCTCCAAAGTGTAGGCACCTCCTCACATGACTGACTGTACTACAGTCGACAAAGGAGCGTCGTTGGCGTTTGGCTGTACGAGTAGGTACTTTATACGCCGTCACAATGGCATACCTACGGAGTACAGTGCATCACCTAACTGCCTCAACTCAATGTAAAATTCCGGGTAAATTACCCACAATTATATTCGGTGGACTGGAAAGGGACCCGAGAACTGAGCTTAATCGTAATAATAATAATAATAGAAGATTTAAGTGTGCTCACCTATGACGGTCAAATTGACTTTGGAGTTCCTTGTGGGTGATTTAAGGAAATCCACTCGACATCGATAGAGTCCGGCGTCGTTTTCGCTCACTGTATCGATCCCCAGAACGGCGGGCTCACTGAGTATTCGGAAATGTGCTCGTTGACCGAGCAACACCTCATTTTTTGCATGGCTTCCCGGGTGCGTCCGTCCATCGTAACTGTAAGGAAAAAATCAACAAGAAAACATGCTTTAGCTGGATGGGTCACTCCGATTTCCTTCCCACTGCTATGCTGGTGTGTCATTTTTTTCAGATTCAGCAAAAAGCGGGAGACTGTAGGGTTTGAAAACGCTTTTTCAAAGTTACACAACTGAACGAAGCTGAAGATGTTAAACGGTAAAATATCAGGTATATCAGTAGCAATTGGTTGCCAGTACAGATATAAAATCAGTAATCCATATGCATATCAATCATCACCAGTATATGTGTAGCACATAGTATATATCCGAAGGAATACCTAACTTTATTAAGACGAAATAAAAGCAAAGCTCATAAAGAGCGTAATATCAGTGGCGGAAGCAATGAAAGAAATGATGGAAAGTCAAAAATAATATTCTACGCTTACAAACCTCCGGCAATAAAAGGCAAAGAAAACTACCAGCAATGCACTGACTACAATTTAAGGGGTTACAGAAGGAAAATCAGCTGACGGGATCGACCATTCGTTTGGTAATAAGCAAGGCTGAGGTTGAAGTTGGAGTGGTAACTTGATGATTATTTGAAAACGAAAACTAGACGAGGAAGAAAGACACACACTCATTGCCAAGGCTTTCTTTTCTCCTTCTCCAAGGAAACAAATGTCTGAAAGGAAGGAAAGAGGACTCAGGGCGACGGGAAGATACAGACAGAGTATCATAAACAGAAGCAGATGAACACTTCACAAGAAATAGACATGATCGCAATCATACACAAGTTATACGCAGCCATCCATCTCATCCTTCACGGCAGAGCACGGCACTGTCTCTCCCATGGAAAGAAGTTTGAGAGAAAAATAGAAATTGAGAGATCATTACCAAACGCATTTCTCCCTGACACGGTGTTAAAATTAATGAAATTAGCATTTTTCTTTTTGATATCATCGAATGAGATCTTTTAGGAACCAGTCAATTGTGAAATGAACCACGCAAGAGGAAAAAGGAGTGCAGTCTCCGCGGAGAATAATGAAAACCCTTTGAGTTACTTCCACATACTCGGCTCTTCCCTTTGCTGTAGCCCACGCCAAGGTCCTATCTCTCTGTCTCGGAAGACACAGACACATGCACGAGGCCGGAGATTTATAACCGACTATACAGTGTATAGCATATATGTATGTATCGGTAGTTCATGGTATGTCACATCAGATCTTTTATCTATATTTTCCATTCCACACACGGATAGGGGCTTTCCAATTATGATGCCATCGAAATGCTGTTAAAAACATTTTCGGTATCATTTTGCCATATTACCGAACCATTCAGTACATACTGAATTGATAAATGTGTAAATACACCATATTATGAACTTATTTAAAGAGTTAAAATTAGTAGGTCCGTCATTGGAAATCAATACATTACGTACTGAATGACTTGATAGTAAAGTAAACTGAAACTAAATCTGATTATTTAGGCTTTGGAACAGTGCTACTTTTATTGTTTTAGGCATTTTAAAAAGGTTAAAATCATTACTTACAATTTTTAACAAAATAAAATTTGTTTCATACTTTTTCAAAATTTTATAATCACTATTTTCATTTTTTTTGCAATAATTGTTTCAAACATTTTAACGCTTTTAAATCAGCATTTGCACTTTGTAAAACGGAAAGTTGTACTGTTAGGCATCTTTTTAATGCTTAAATGTTTACTGTTTACAGTTTTGAAAAAGCTTGGTTTCTTGGAACGCCTTTTAAAAATGTTACAGTTGTTGTAATTTGCACTTTCTACAAGGCAAATTTATTAGCTTACACTGTTAAAAATGTTGAACATACGATTGGCACTTTTTAAAACGTCTAATTCATTTTTTAACGCCTTTTCAAATGGTAAAATAATGGTGTGCAGTCTATTTAAAAGGGCTAGTTTAAAGTCCCACGCCTTTACAAAATAATAAAACCCTGATTCGCCTTGCCTCAAAATATCGCTCACAAAGCCGAAATTGTCTAAATTCATATTTGCAAGGCTCCCTGAACTCCAGAGAAGTAAAGTAACATAATGCAATGAAATCTGTTACAGACTACTCCGTTGGATTTCAGTATTTCAGTCTTGCTCCCCGTATGTACGTCCCTTCGTCTGGGCACAGATTGTGTGTACTTGGGTTACTGAACCAAGACGCTCCGAAGATGGATGAATAACTAGATAGATAGAGAGGTCTCTCACTGAACTTGATGCTACTTCTCCAGCAACTAGAAAACTATTTTTCCTCCAGGCGTCCCAAAGAGGTATTGAAAGCCGTCCTCCCATCGCCTCCACGGAGAAAGCTCCCGAGCAGTGTATGAAAATTCAAATGCCATTTTCATATGTACAGTCGACTTGAAGCTGCTCATATAGAAAAGAGAGCCATTTGATTTTTTTTACTTGGTGTTTTTTTAGTATCCTATCAGTATCAGTAGGTAGAAAGAATATGATTTTTTTTCTCTGGAATTCCTCTGGTCTGGCGTATGGGGGAAAGTATGTACGTGATCGTCCTTTTTGTGTGAGAACAAGACAGGTTACTTAAAGAGGGAGAAGAACGCTGGCCGTAAAACTGAGAAGTAAACTCAGTCCGTCCAAACATGCACGTATATGCCAGATGTATGCAATGTACGTAGATTGCACTTGAGGAGGGAGATTCAGTGGAGGGGAAAGCAAGTGAAAAGGCCGTCAAGAAAAATCATTTTTTGTCTTCCTCTCTCTCTCTCTCTCTCTCTCTCTCTCTCTCTTTGGACCCATCATATCTGTGCTGAGATATTCTCTGTTGACAGTACAGTGTGGAATGTTGAATGCTGAATGCCGAAAGGAAAGCAAGTTGAAACGTTGAAATGGAAAGATTCCCCATGTGTTCCTTTGCCTCACTTTCCTCCGTAAATAATTCGACAGCTCCCATCACAAACATTTCAATACCCTTTCACTCCGTGGCAGAATCCGTCCATAAGCATTTGCAGTATACCCAGCCACACACACTCCTTGCCCAATTCATTTTTAACAAGCGTCAATATTCAAACATTTTTTCTCCATTTTTAAACGGGGGATACATACATACATCCTATATAGACATGGGCTAGTTTCACCATTACTATTGGATTGTATTGTTCCCTTACATATGTATAGGTACACTCTACGAAAAGAACCAATGAAAATCCATCTCGAAGGGTAAAGAATGTTTGAAATACGGCTTCTTAATGTCTTACATAATTGTCCTGTAATAATGACCAATTTTTTAAATTCATCTTTTAGCATGGCAAACTTTGAAACTTTTTATGAAACACACTTATTCTTTTAAAATTGATTTTTAAAAAGACACGTAGACACGTTTGAAAATAGTTTGCATTTTTTAAAATTGACGATTTCATCGTAATTGTCATCTTTTTTTAAAAATGCCCCTTTTTGAAAATTTCCTTTGAAAATTCCCAAACCACTGCTTCGAATATTTACTGAAACTGGTAGCATACATATTCTACCATAAAGGGTATTATGAATGCGGCCTGGGAGCGTTTGGAACGCTTTTTGAACACATTAAAACTGTTTCCACTGTTGCGCGCTCCCATTGTTTTCTGAAGCGTTTCTAATGTATTATGCACGAACTTTTAATTTTATTTGGTATCTTGTGCTTGCTTCTTGCTTGGGGTTTCGTAGCCGTAGCTCAAACTGCTTTGATTTGAAAAGCGGGTAAGCAATAAAGCTTGTACTACGTAGGTACCGATATACTGATTTATGTACGGCTGTAATAGATGCTTCGCTGGACCTTTTGGACTGTTGGAGGGGAATGGACGAGACGAGTAAATATTTTAAACGGGACAAGGTTAGCATGGATCCGTTTATGGTTCGTCAGAGGAAAACATTGGTCATGCCATGGCCCAACCTCAAACTCGGTCGGATCCGATGCATCATTTACAAAATCCATGGCGTCTATCTCTTTGTTGGTTTGAGGAGGAAACAAGAAAGAAACATGATTGATTCGTTTCATTTTCCGAAAGTGATGCATCATTTTGATACAGTATTGTGACCTATCTACATCCGGCCCTCTCAAAAACTCCAGCAGATTTTGTCCAGACAGAATCCTTCCTCCACTGCGGCAATTTCCGCCATTGTGGGCCTCGGATATGCTTGGCAATGCATGTATACTATGTTTACATAAGCATCTAAGTACCTACCATAGTATTTATTTATGTACATACCTGCTATGCACTGATATCCCATTCAAATTCTACTAGGCTATGACCACTCATAGGTGGTGCAACCTCACTGTAGGCTACTTACTACAAAACTACCTCCGTCCAAAAAAAAGTATAATAAAGAAATAAGTATAGATATATTATGTACAGCCTGACTGCCTGAAGCTCAATAAAACTGTATACAAGTTGAATGGGCGGGCAGAAAGATTGTGGCTTGTTTTAATTAAGGATTGAGAGTGAATTTTTCGGAGCATTTCCCTCAGTGGTCAAGTAGTACAGAGAATAAATAGCCTTTGCTGCTAAATTGTTAACACTACTGTAGATCTGGATCGTGATTATACATAGTGTGGATATCAATAAGGCTGCGAAGGGCGCTTACAAATATGACGCCATACAACTGGGGACGAAGCGAGTCATTTTTCTGAAGGTCACAAAATTATTTGGCATATTTTTGAAAGACCAAAACGGGGGGCAACATCGCATTTTGAAAACTTCTAAATTGTGATATTATACTCTTTCAAAAAAGACAAGAAATTAATAGACATTACAAACTTTTTTGGAAAAGTAAGTAAAAGTAACCTTTCGAAAAGGTGTAAAACAAAAAAATGCAGGTTTTCAAAAAAGGGAAATTGTGATATTAAAGTTTGTAAAAGTAACCACAGTTGATATGTGACTATTTCAAATTAGGCAAAATATAATAGAAACATTAGTAAAAGGTGTAAAACAAGGCAATTAGACATTTTAACACTTGGCATTTCTTCAACGTCATATTTGCAAGGCCCCTAACATAACAGCATCGTGTACTCCAAGCAATGTGAAACTTGCTTTGCTGAACACGTACGGGTGCGATTAGAAGAATTTGTACATACCTTCTGTATGTCATGCATTTTAATGGTTTTAAGCATATCTGTAGTATCCCCATTTCAACTGGTTATTAATGGATTCTCTTAATTCATAAAATTTAATGTTGCATCTACAGATACAAATGTTCATGGGAAGGCTACCTACCGAAACTACAGATACACGTTTTGATTTCCCCTTGTCAGCATACATGACACTGCGAGCCTACCTACTCCGCATTGCATTGTGAGTGAGCGAGCAAAGTATTTCGAGGATCAAAAGCGTGGACTGAGTGAAGAGAGCACACATCAATCTTACTCTCTTTTCCTATCCTCCAGCCAGCCTGGAACAAATTCCAATTTCATTCATTTATTTTAAAGTCTGGAATGGCTGGGAAACTTAGTGACGGTGCTATAGGGACGGACGGACATATGTGTTTGCCTGGATGCTGTATGAGGGGCTGATTACACCTGCGGTTATTTGTTCAGTGTGGACTCCGACCACATGAACTTGATGTGCTACTAAAACCCTAATGAAAAATTTACAGGCGTTGCAGAAAAGTTTTCTACGTAAACAAATCCATGAACATTCCCATTGAAATACTATATCTATGTATGTACTGAGCCCATCTTCCTCCTCCCAAGTCTCGGGAAAGCAAAAGTGCTGTTTAAACTCAGCTCTGAAGCTACTACACTTCCTACCAACTGCCAATCCAATTCAACTCAACTCAAGACTTGTCAGACGCGTATACAGACATGCAGATGCACACTTGTGTTTGTTATTGACATAGTGGCTATAGACGTCTGTATGTAGAGGATAGCGTATAGATAGTACAAACACGGGTATACATACATAGGTACAGCAGGTGAGCTTTACTTATGACGCTCCAAGGATATGGCTAATGGACCTTGCAGATATGAGGTCATAGAAAAGCTGGATTTCAAATTGTTTATACATATGTATGCCTCTTTTTGCAACTTTTACACGTTCTAAAATGACGGTTTTCCTTTTTTGAAAAAGCTTAGGTATATCGTATTTTGCAACTTTTAGAAATGTCATATTTTCATGTTTTACCGGTTTTGAAAATAGTAACATCATATTCTGCACCTTTTAGAAACGTTAATATCATGTTTTGCACGCTTGAAATGCTAGTATTGTGTTTTGCTGTTTTTGAAAAACTAAAAGAATGTTTTACACATGCATATTGTAAACAAAAATACCACGTTTTATTCGTTGAAAAATGTTAGTATCCCGTTTTGCCTTGTTTTAAACACGCAAAACTGCATTCTAGACTCTCAAGAGAAAGGACTCAGTAAGACTGTATGCCGTCATTTTTGCAAGTGCCTTACTAACCCAGTTGGATCAATCTATGTAGCTGC
>JAQFZC010006080.1:0-13064 GCA_034695205.1 Dicyrtoma fusca
GTTATTTACTAGTTTTGACTGTTTTGAGAAAGTGTTATTTACTAGTTTTGACTGTTTTGAGAAAGTGTTATTTACTACTTTTGACTGTTTTGAGAAAGTGTTATTTTACTAGTTTTGACTGTTTTGAGAAAGTGTTATTTACTAGTTTTGACTGTTTTGAGAAAGTGTTATTTTACTAGTTTTGACTGTTTTGAGAAAGTGTTAGTGTTATTTACTAGTTTTGACTGTTTTGAGAAAGTGTTATTTACTAGTTTTTTTACTGTTTTGAGAAAGTTTTATTTACTTTTTGACTGTTTTGAGAAAGTGTTATTTACTAGTTTTGACCGATTTGAGAAAGTGTTATTTACTAGTTTTGACTGTTTTGAAAAAGAATTATTTACTACCTAGTTTTGACCCTTTTGAAAAAGTGTTGTTTACTAGCTTTGCCCTTTTGAAAGAGTTAATTTATAGAATTAAACCCTTTTGTAAAGCATTCTTTCCATGGTTCCCTAGTTGCTCATAGGTTAAACAGTAATTACCTTGATTTTGATTTTGATTTGTGGCTTTGATTGCATGCACAACCGACATAACCGACAAACGACCCTGAATCTGGTCCGCAATTTTTATTTTCATTCCAACACACGAACAACGAGCGATTTGACGACTGACTGACGAAAACTGAACATGCATTAAGCAAATTGACGATCCTCTGAAGCATTTCTGAAGAAGGAAATGCAATTTAAATGACTCTTTTTATCTTATCTTATCTGGACATTTAGTTATTTTGTTAGTCAGTAGTAAATAAAGGCGTTTTTTGGCTCTGATTCTAATTTCTAATTACCGTCAACCGTTGTTGATTGTCAATTGTAATTCCAATCCTGTATCTTTTGCCATTTCATTTGTTATTTTTATACAGAACTATTTAATCAACAGTCAACAATCTGGTCATCTGGTGGGTCGCTCGACCGTCTGGTGTCTGGTGATTTTGGGTTGATTATGTGTGAAATTACTATTGCTACTAGAATTAACTGGGCATTGGCATTGACAGGAGGGCATTAGTAGGAGGTAGTAGCAGTGTCAATTATTCTGCTAGAAAAACACCTTTTTGAAGTTCAACGCAGTTACGGCGTCAACAGTAAATCAAGAGAAATAAAGCAACTTCAAACTTCTGGCTTCAGTCATCAGTTTGCAGAGTCTAAGTGGTGGTAAGTGATTTCTTTAATTTAATTTAAACTACATAATTCTTAAAATATTTAACTAGTAATTTATTTTGTACTGCTGTTGTTTGCATCGTGCGGAAGTTGTTGAGAGAGAGAGAGAGAGAGAGAGTTACGTAATGTTGGAAGTAATTGCCTACAATTTGTAGACGTAAATGAAATAAAGTTGAAAGTGGCATTAGAAACTAGTTTAAACGTTTAATAGTTTTAAATCAAATTGTTTTTAATTGCCGTTTGTGTTGTGGAACAAGTCTACAACTTACAACCAACCAGCCACAGCCAACGATGCCTTTATTCAATTCTTGTTCAGTTAACATTTAATAGACGCAGTTCATTGCTTTAAATTATTTTATTTTATTTTACATTCGTTGCAATATGCTATAGTTTACAGTAGTATTATTATTGTAGTAACTTTTATCTGGGTTTATCTTTTCTCTCTTGTTTATTATTGGCTTATAGGACTTTAAAATTAAAACCTGAACTGAAACCAGCTGCTGTTGCTCGCTGTTACACTTGCTACATAAACATTTGGTTACTTTATAATTTCAATAAGGATAAAGTCAAAGTTCAAGGGGCAAAGCTAGTTGTAAGCCACAGACAGGCTAAATTCAAAAGGGGATTAATTATTATTATTCTGTAAACACTGTAAAGTGTAACGCATAGGAGAATGTAGATACAAAAAACAGATGTAGCTATGTATATTCTAGTTGGTAGTTTTTGAGCAAGTCATTATGTATTTCATTCGGTTTTATTTTTGTATATTTGTATTTGCAGTTTTCAACGCTTTCTGTCATCTGTTATTAGTCTCCTGCTCTCAAGGCTAGTCGGCTAGTTGATCCCTGAACTTGTCGATCGTCGATCTGCCGTCGTTGTTGGTCCTTGGTTGGTTCTGGTTTTGGTGTTGGAACCCGGAATCTGTCTGATTTGAATGATAATCGCCCGAATCGATCGATAATTTTTATCGATTAGCTGTCTTTTTACGTTTTTTTTTTTTACTTCTTTTTGAAGTGAGTGAAACCAACTGACATTTGAATGCATGGGATGTGCACGTAGAACTGGGGCAAAGGAGCCACAAAGTACACAGTGAAGTGCAATCACATAATCGCATCGCGTGCATCCACAGAGTAAACGGCAAGTGCCCGAGCCCGAGATAAAGAGCAACTCTTCAAATTCAATTCAATTCAAGAAATGGGAAAGGAAACTTCAATGCTTTTAGCACTTCAAAATCAAGAAAAATTACTGATGGATTACTGATAGCTAGTGCGTTCCTTATTCGTGAAATTAACCAAGTTGAAGAGAAAAGAAGGAAAAATAGATCTGCTTTTCTATTTTATTCATAAAAGTTAAACAAGTGGTACTGAATTTACTGTTTTCAATCACCAGTTAGTAGTTCAGTAGTTCAACAAAAAGTTGGTCGTTTTGTTCTGCTGCAACGCTGTGCTGTTGTTTTGGTGGTTTGTGGTTGTGAAGTAAAAGTCAAAAATTAAAATCCGAAAGTGAGTTCAAGATGACCTCATCGTCGGATGCCAATACGGTTTACAATGCCACAACGACTAGTTTAATAATTCACCATTCAAATTGGCGGAAGAGATTTGTTCTGCTTTCTGGGATTCTTCTGACATTCATCGGTCTCATTCTGACGATCGTCTTCTGCTACACTTTCTACAGTGGAGGAAGTAGCGATGAGGATTTCAGTGCTGAGTTACAAGGTAAATAAATTTAATAAAATTACAATTAAAATTAGTACCGTAAATTCTCTTTTACTACGCTGGTCTCTACTAATACGCGGGTCTCTAATGGCACGCGGGGGTCCGAGGGCCTGAATGGAATAATGCGTGGGTCTCCAATAATACGCGGGTCTCTAACAGTACGCGGGTCACCGGAAGTATTTTCAGTGTTTAAGTGTACAGAAATTAGTGTCAACCTAACTTTGTAGCCACTGAATAGCTTCAATTAAATGACACATACTTTTAAGTCGCTTAAAAGTGTCACCATTCTTGTTTCTAGCCTGTTTATTTCAATTAATTTCAGAGTAGTAAAACGGTTAGTTTGAATAATACGCGGGTCGCTATTACTGCGCGGGTCTCTAATTGTACGAGGTGGTCGGAGGAGCTGAATGGAATAGTTCGCAGGCTTTCTATTAGAGAATTTACTGTAGTTACTTGTAATTAATTGTAATATTATTATTAAAAATGATGATTTTTTTTGCAATTTTGAATTCCAGTTGGCGTCCACCCGGACCACGATGACACGAACTGGATCCTCTTCGTGATGGGACTGGTTCTCTTCTCTTCGGGGGCCATCATCCTCATCGGCTATGCTCTCTACCATCGACGCTACCCGGGTAACTCGGATCGACGTGGTCTCATCATTGTTCCCAAGCCCAAGTCCAGTAGCCGTGTTTTGGTCGTCGAGGATAAAAATACTAATCTGGCCAATAGCACGAATGAAGAGAAGGCTGAGTTGATGAGACATGAACTGAAGAATGAGTAAGTTTTATTTTTATTATTGTTTTGCCTTTCCTTGTTTTGTGTGTGTGTGTGTGTGTGTGTCTTTTGTGTTCGTCTTTTGTGTTGCTCTGTGTGTTCTCGTTGTGTTTTTACAATAAAATTGACTAATCGCATCTCTACTGTTATTATATTGTATGTGCACCATCTAATTGTAATAATTTTTTTGGATTAATTTTTGAATAGTGTTGTGGAAGTTGACCCGAGAATTGTACTGCATCCATGAATTTGAAATGAAATTTGAAATTGAACCCGATTGATGTGATTTGATCTCACACCTAAAAAACAAAAACAAAAAAAAACTGCATAGCTACTAATATAATTATCTATTCAAACCAAACAAAAATTATAAATTACTACTACATCCTTCGTCCTTCGTTAATCCAGTTTGTGATTTCCAGTTTTTTAGAGTTGGATTTAGATTGTAAAACTTGTTCAGTTGGTCTTCTGCCTCTCTCAATATTGCAATGTCAACTTTAATATTCTCAGCTGATCTGACTCTCAACGCCTATGATCTATTGATTGATATTAATTTATGTAATAATTAATTACTTATAAGTAACCCAATCAAACTAAACTAAACCAAACCAAGCCATCCAACTATAGTAGGTATGTATTAAGTGACTATTACTAACAAGAACAACTAAATAACTAACCAAAATGTATATTTTCAATTACAATAGATTGCTACCATTATTAACCTATTCGCAAGTGGGCAACTATGGAAAGAATGCTTTACAAAAGTGTTTAATGCCATAAATTAACCTTTTCAAAACGGTCAAAACTAGTAAATGACACTTTTTCAAAACAGTCAAAAGTAGTAACTGACACTTTTTTAAAATGGTCAAAACTAGTAAATAACACTTTTTCAAAACAGTCAAAACTAGTAAATAACACTTTTTCAAAACAGTCAAAACGAGTAAATAACACTTTTAAAAGGTCAAAAAACTAGAAATCAGGATTTTCAAAAACATAAAACTAAATATATTACCGTTTCGAAAAGGTTAAAATCCCCATCGAATCCTATTATGAAGGGTGTCTATCTTTAATTATTACAATAATTAATTATGATTCAGAAAAACTAGAACGCCTGTCCGAAACTACACGTCGGATCGCTCCAACCCAGACTCGCCCACCCCACCCACCCGTGGCTACATGAATCACAGTCACTACAAGCCACGGAATTTTAATCAGCACGGCTATGGAAATCTCGCCAATCTTCAACGAATGAATCAGCAACAGCAGCAATTGACTGGAAGCACTGCTAATCCGAATCCGAATCCAAATCCGAATTCTCTTGAAACCTCCTATCAAAATCCGACACCCAATAATAATTTAAACTTAAATCCTAATAATGTGAATCCAAAACACGCTCCCATAGCAACAATGGATGAATTCGACTATTCTTTGAGATCCTCCATGAATTCCTTATGGAGCCAACACATGCACTCCCAGTTCAAGGATGGGGACGGGAATTTTTATGACACGGAGCGAGAGTCAGATTTGGACGATAATGAAAATATTGATAGCTATTCCTTCCAGTCCGTCGTTTTAACTTAAAATTAAAACTGTCGTTACAAATTTAAATCTAAAATTTAAATCTAAATTCTGAATCCTACATGCGTCCATCCATCCATCTATACTGTCCAAAATCTCCAAAAACAAAATATGAAAACACACAAAATTCCGGCACATATTGAATGACTATAACTCAATCTATAAAATTAATGCTAATTACTAATTATTATCGCCTAAAAATAATTATATAGTATTCCTATGGACTGTCGACTGTAAAAAAAACAAAACTATGTGCGTTGTTGTTAATTGTCAATGAATTAATAGTAATAGTCATTTAATTATTTACCATTTCCATTTCAGGAATTCAGTCTCTTAGGATTTGATTTATTCATTGTGTGTGTGTGTGCTAGTAGTATAGTAGTGTATTCACAATAATGATAGTACATTGTATGTGTAAATATTGTAATAATTATTATTGTAATATTAATAAGCTATAAGCTACATACGCTACATGTAATTTTTGTGTTTTTTTTGTTCCTTTTTATTTTTAAATACCTAATGGCAAATACTATATACGAAGCTACTTTACTGATACTGAATAATTATACTACCTTAACTATGTAAAAATATATAGTATGAAAAAATACAATTGAATTTTAACTTTTAACTATTTCTTGTAAGTTCTAGTTTTTAAAACCTGTATAGAATTAGAATTAGACATTAGACTTTTACCCCTTTAGTTTGCTAACAGTAGGTTTAGTTTTAGTAATAAATTAAAACAGACGCTTTAAATATTAGGTAATTATATACCCCCCATACAGTGACAGTTTACAATAATTATTGTTTGTATACTGCTTTATCGTCGTATTATCCTTTAAAGTTGAAAAGTGAATGCTAACAAGCTAATTACAGGAACGCAATTAACTGCTAACTAAAGAAACTATTAACTAGTCATTACAATTACAAACTGGGCTGCTAAACTGCTTAAATCCTGATACTGAAATTACTATTACTGATATTATTATATTTACTACATTACTACTAAATTATTATTAGCTTTGTTGTGCAATGCTTCGAGCGCTCATGGATCTAATCTAATGTAATTACAATAATTGTAAGTGTTTTTTAATTACTGTTCATTAATTTTAAAAATGATTGTAAGTGTACGCTTTTCCTGCTTCTATAAGCATTAAGCATTGACTGTTCAAATATAGAGTTAATTATTTCTGCCCGCCTAATAAAACAACAAATAAAACTCTACCGTATTGGTATTATTACTACGTAGGTAATTAAATGTAATAATAAATTATCGATCGATCGTGTTGTGATTGTGATTATTATATTAAAATGGTCACTTTCTTGACTTTCTTCAAGGTTAAATACACACCAAAGTTAGTTACCTCATTGTAAAGTTTGTATTAGGTAAGTGTATTATATAATTACTGTCGTTGTGATTATAAAATTGTATAGTTAACAATGCAAACAAAATGCGCACGTTATTTTTACACATGATTTGACGGGAAATTGTTTCCAAAACAAATATTAACTCACTAGTTAGTAAATTACTTCCTGAATTATAATTATTATTATGTATATTTTGCCTTGTATGTATCTATCTACCTGTATATGGCTTGACTTACTGTTTGTTACTCTTACAATTAGCATAATTGATAATAATTTGCATAATTAATACAATTAATTAGCATTAAGATCCTTAGTAATAATTAATTATTATTATTTACATTGTACATACAGCCTTGAACGCTTTAACGAGAATAACACACGACGAAATACATATAATTTAATAATAATAATAATAACTAAATTCAGCTTTCTGGTTCATTCAATAATAATTTATTATAATATTCACAATCAAATAAATATATTATTATTATCGTACTACTGAAATCTGAAATATGAACTCTTGACGCATAGTTCAATAATTTATTTTTGTATTATTATTCTATTCATAATTTATGTATGTACCTAGAAGTCATTTCAGTTTATCACTGTTTTTTTTTCTTTTAAAAAAACAAAAAATTGGTCACTATTTCATTCAAACATGGTCACTGTGTGTGAATCACTTTTATTCCTTCCGTTTCCGTCGTTGATTCCATAATTCCATCCCAGCTAGCATCTCCAAATATATATTTTTGTGTAAGATTATGCGCGGTATAAAAATTTCTAACTATAGTTTGTATTATTATTATTTTTGCGATTTTATTGGTATTTCACACTTTTACTCTTTCTTGTTTCTTGACTGTGCTGGCGATTGGCACTGCGGTATTGTATCATTTTTTGTGATTGTAGACAATATAGCGATAGGATTGACGGTCAAAGGTCAAAGGTCACAGTAAGTTATAGTCGTTTTTTTTTTGATATGGTAATTGCAACAGTTTAATCAACGGTATAATATATATTTTTCTGCTACTATTTTCTTGAACAACTTGGAACAACTGTGCAGATTTTTGACGTAATCAAGTAATCACTGTACTGCTTTCAAGTTTATTAACACACCAGCAGAGGTTAATGTTGGTAGTATTTAATTAGTAGTTATTTTTAAGGCTACAGGACGGAGAGCCTGTAGTTTAGATATATTTGGACGCTAGTTACATGCCCCTTGCATCTTCTAAATCCAAATCGAATCATTCCTGATGCCGCTGTACAACTGTTAAAAATACAATATCAAAAATAATAATAATATTCTTTCAACTTTCAGCTTCAATTCATTTTTGTATTTTTGTTTTATACGGTCAGTTGACAGTATTTTGTGAGAAAAAAAATTATTTCGTACTAATTAGTAATTGCTAAGATATACTAACCATATTGCCCCCCTAAGTAGGGGTGTGAGTAGTGTTTTGAGCGTCTTGGCCGTGCTTCGTAGGGAAGAAAGAGAAATGACATTTCTTCCGCTTCTTTGAACATCCGAATCGTCTCTTGCTCATCCTGCTCTCGTCGATTTAGATTTAATTCTGTGTTCCGAGGAACTGCTGTAAATTGTACAAATACACACACTAATTAGTAATTAAGTAAGGGAAAAACAGGGGGGGAAATAGTCACATTTTTTTAAAAGATTTAACCTATTCGTAACTGGGAAACTATGAAAGGAATACTTTATAAAATTGTTTTTTTCTTCTACAAGTTGACTTCTTCAAGACTGTCAAAATTAGAAACTAACACTTTTAGAAATGCTAAATAATTATAAAAATCGGCATTTTGAAAAAGGTTAAAACTAGAAATTGTCGTTTTCAAAAAGGCTAAAACTAGAAATTAATCTTTTAAAAAAGGCTAAAGCTAGAAATAACTATTTTCAAAAAGATTAAAACTAGAAATTGTTGTTTTTAAAACGGTTAAAACTAGAAATAATAACTTTTCGAAATGGTTAAACCTAGAAATAGTCATTTTCAAAAAGGCTAAAAACAGAAATTGCCATTTTCAAAAAGGCTAAAACTAGAATTTACCATTCCCAAAAAGGTTAAACCTAGAAATAATAACTTTTCGAAAAAGGTCAAAATTAGAAATTACCGTATTTTCGAAAAGGTTAAAACTAGAAATAACAACTCGTTTCAAAATTGTTAAAATTAGAAATAACCCTTTTCAAAAAGTGTAAAACTAGAAATAACCCTTTTCAAAACAATTAAAACTAGAAATAACCCTTTTCAAAACAATTAAAACTAGAAATAACCCTTTTCAAAAAGGCTAAAACTATACATTGCCATTTCAAAATAGACGTAAAACTAGACACGCAAACAGAACAGTTTCAAAGAGGTTAATTATTATAGTATTCTTACGTAAAATCCGTCGACCGATCTCCTCCAAATTAACCTCCGGGGGCAAATCCCTTCTCCCCGTTTCCTTGAAAGTAGTAGGATTCATTTCCACAGAATTCTGAACAACACTCCCCGGGTATCTCCTACTACTGCCACTATTAATACCACCACCACCCGGCCTTCCATTCCCATGTCTCTGAAATTCTTGGCCCCACTCCTTCCCGTCATTCATAATAAAGGCGAAGGCACAGAACCAAAAGACGAACACACAGGCCACTTGGGCCGTGAATTTGTAGAAATCGAACGTCATTTTTATTTATTTTCTTCTTCTTCTGTAATGCCCGTGAACTGTTAACTCTACAGCCGTCAATAAAAATAACACTGATCACTACAAACTTTGCAAAAATTACATGAACGATGAAAGATCACGATTGACAATTGACGATGTTGGACGTAACCAGTAACAAAAGCAATCTGAACAAAAGCAAACTGTGAACTGAGAAATTATGACTGACTGAACAGACACAAACACAAACACAATACAGTATTTGTCGATAATAATAATAATTAATATTATTATTATTATTATTTCAGTGTAATTTAGCTCAAGAAGGAAAGAAAAAACTCATTCAAAGAGTAACAAGGTCGTGAGAAGTGTGTCGAGCCAAATAGATAATAATAATTTCATTTCGATTTCAATTTCAATTTCATTCCCACAACTTCCACAACTTCGTCACTTCTTCCAATTCCAGTTCCAACAGGCAACTGACTTGAACATTTAGAAGAGTTGGTTGAAACTTGACTGGTGACTGGGGACGATCAACGATGCGATGGTGACTGAAGCTGAACTACTGCGTATTTATTTAACTGGCAACTTCTGTCTTCTGTACTGGCACTTGGTCCGGAATTTCATGGGCAACCAGTCTATTATTGTCTTGATCACGCTCTTGATGCTATATACAGTTGACAGTCACTATAATTATATAGTTTTAATTTAAACTGAATCAAAATGTTGAATGTAGCTCATATAATTATAACTTTACACCAACTTTAACTGTTAACTGACTAACCGCAGAAGAACGAACAACGAAACGCAGTTTGTTTACAGTAGCGATCATAATCATCATACAAAAGAGAAGCAGCTAAAAATACATTCAACGTTCACTTTCCTTATTTGTACAAATGATCAAAATTATAATTAAATCCACTTGTGACTAACAAGACTTACAACTATAATGACTTTCCTTCTTGTTTCTGTCTTGAATCGAATCATCCAACGGTCAACGGTTGATGGTCGGTTGTCGGTTGTTTTGTTGGTCTGTCCTATATGTTGAATGTTACATCACTCGCCAACTGTAAAAAAAAAATTAAAATAAAATGTCTAATTATGTATCATTAATAAATTGAACACAGAATTACAATAATTACAATCACAATCAAAGAATAACATTCACAATTCGACAACTCACAAAACTCACAGTCAATCAACCGTCACTGCGAGCTGCGAACAACTTAACAACTAAAGTTTACTGTGTAAACTACCGTACATACAACATAGTAAAAATTGAAAGTAAAATGTCATATGTACACGTTTTGAATGCTAAAACTTGGTTCAGTTAAACCCCTTGGGGCAACTAACAACTAACAACTAATCGTTGATCGTAATCGTCAATCGTAGCTAATGCAAATGCAACAATGCAACCTAAAAGCCAACTTCCAACTGACGAACTGACTAGCAAAAAAAGGCAAGCAAAACCAGCAAAATTATAATTATTTTTGTAATAATTAACTTACAAACTACAAACTATAGTTGATAATCCAACTAAGTACGACAGGCATTAGCTTTCTGCGTGATTTAAAGACGGATTAGAGATTAGCACTAATTTAGTCAAGTAATTGCGTAGTAAGCAAGAAAGGAAGCACTTTGTTTTGTTTTTCTGCGTAGTTTGTAGTGTACTTTGATGATGGTTACTAATGATAGGTAATTTGAAGAATAACTACAAAAACTATTAGCTATTAATCATTAAAATATATTTACTAGATAATAATAATAATAATAATAATTGTATAAGCACGTCTCTACTGCGTGGCTAAGTAGTATTATTTTTATTTTTATAGTTAATTACACTATTTATTTGCTGACTGCTGTCTGTCTGTTCAGTCTTTATCATTTATCATTTATTTTATGCCTCGGCACTCCACTTCACTGGGCCGGAAAATAACAATTTAATTATGTAGGCAAAAAAAATGTAGGCAAAAAAATGTAGACAAAAACTAATGTAGACAGTCTCAGTCTTTTAGACTTGGACATTTTGCAATTTGCAACCAACGAATACTGATGTTGACTGTCTTGGAATTTGCAACAAGGAAAGATACATTCTTAAATTATGACTGTGAATGATTTACAGAACTGATTACACAGAACATTTAATGTTTAAGGAAATAAATTGAGAAATCCCACTTTTGACTTTTTAGTGCTCGGTGCTCGGTAGACTTTTTATTTATTTTTTTTTACCGAAGACCGACCGACGAAGCAAGACGAAAAATGACGGTAGGTAATTTTTCATTCAACTTATATTTTGAGTTTGACGGACTTGCAAAGTTAATACAAGGAAAGTATTTACAAACTACTTTAAACATGAAGAATAAACCTTTTCAAATCGGTTAAAAATAGAAGTTACATTTAACAAAAGCATTCAAAACCAGTAACTAGGGCTCTCAAAAAGGTGTGATTATGAAGTGAAAAGTGACTAACACTCTGAAAAAAGTCAAAACAAGAAATTAACATTTTCAAAACATTCAAAACAAGTAGTAAACTAACACTTTCAAAACTGGAAAAAAACTGGAAATTACACTTTTCAAAAACAGTCAAAACTATAGTAATTAGGAGTTTCAAAAACGTCAAAATAGGAAATTGCACTCTTCAAAAACATTCAAAACTATTGACCAACACTCATATAAGAGTCAAAACAACAGGAAATTACCCTTTTCAAAAACATTCAAAACGAGTAATTGCGAATTTAAAAACGTCAAAATAAGAAATTACACTTTTCAAATACATTCAAAACTAGTAATTTGGAATTAAGAAACGTCAAAATAAGAAATTATACTTTTCAAAAACAAAAAAACACTAGTGACAAGCACTCATTAAAAAGTCAAAACTGGAAATTGCACTTTTCAAAAACAATCAAAACTATAGTAATTTAGAGTTTCAAAAACGTCAAAGTCAAAATAAGAAATTATACTTTTCAAAAACATGCAAAACTAGTGACCAACACTCATAAAAAAGTCAAAACAGGAAATAATTTAACACTTTTCAAAAACATACAAAACAAAACTATAGTAATTGAGAGTTTTAAAAACGTCAAACTCAAAATAAGAAAGGCGCATTTTATTTTCGAAAACTTGTTACACTAAATACAGTACCGTTTCGAAAAGGTTAAAATTTTAAAAATGACTTAAAAATGACTTTTGAAATTATAATTATAATGCAAGCACGTTCCCCACGGATGCACTTGGCGTGCTAGGATGATGATGATGATGAATAATACACAAATATTAATGACAGTAATCCCAAATTGCAATTAGAATAATAATTTGTAGAATTTAGAATATAATTATTTCCGTCTAGTAAACTTACACGTATTACGTCGCTTGGCTTCGCAGTTACAGCTTTTTGCACTGCCGTTGTTGGTTGTTGCTGGGCTAAGCTTTGCCTGTGACTGACTGTAATAAAAGTAGTAATGTTGTGGAACCTGAGATCTTTTTTTTTTTTCGTTACCTTGCCTTCCATCCCTTCTTGCTTCTTAAATATTGCCTTTTGCCTTGCCTTGCCTTGGAGAGTGACTTGATCTTCTTTGAGTCTGTCTGTCTATGACAGCATCACACACAGATGTTCATGTTTTTAACCTTTTCGAAACGGTAATATACTTTGTTTTGAACGTTTTTGAAAAAGGTAATTTCTTGTTTTTTGACCTTTTGAAAGTGTTATAGTAATTTTGACCTTTTTGAAAAAGTGTTATTTACTAGTTTTGACTGTTTTGAAAAAGTGTTATTTACTAGTTTTGACCGTT
>JAQFZC010006081.1:0-13062 GCA_034695205.1 Dicyrtoma fusca
GTTCGAGTTTGTGATTCGAGTTTGTAGTTTCGAGTACATGGATTCGAGTTTGTGGTTCGAGTTGGTGGTTTCGAGTTGGTGGTTTCGAGTACGTGGTTTCGAGTACGTGGCATTCGAGTAAATAGCATTCGAGTACGTGACCTACTACCCAAGATACACCTGTGATTCTGTTCTGTGGGAAGCGTATTATTTGAAGGAAAGGAACACCCTCGGGCTGCATACTAGAGCATGCCTTCATTAAACACTTAATTCTATATTCGAATCCAAGTAGATATGTATACATAGCTAGGTAGGTAGGTAGATATATATAAATATATAATACGTATTAGATAGTGAAGGTAAGGTAATTGTGAATTGTAATTGTGAGGAAAAATAAAAGGAAAAATAAATGGCGTTTTTTTGTGTGTACATACCTTCCATCTAAACCAAACAATTCCTTGTCGAGCGAGAGCAGAGTCTGGTTGTTGTGTATCAAAATACAGACCATTGAGTCCACGACCGCAAGATTTCCACCACCAACCACCCTTCAGCATGGAAGCACAGTTGAGTGATGACCTGTCATTATCCCTGTCATGGGTGGAAAAAGCTGAGCCATGAGCTCCGTACCATGGGTCACTTAGAGCATCACCAGCGTCTCCACTGTAACCACCAACTTCAAGACGAAAGCCATCTGATTCAGAAGCAACCTAAAAATACACAATGATTAACCATTACACACACATTTTTACAAACATTTACATACATGCCATCTTAACCTATTCGCAACTTTCCCAACTATAGAAAGAATGCTTTACAAAAGTGCTGTTTTCCAGTATTTCACTTTTTCAAAACGGTCAAAACTAGAAATAACATTTTCAAAAGCATTCAAAACCAGTATTTCACTTTTGCAAAATGGTCAAAACTAGAAATAACATTTTCAAAAGTAATCAAAACCAATATTTAACCTTTTCAAAACGGTCAAAACTAGAATAATAACCTTTTCAAAAGCATTAAATCCAGTATTTAAATGTTTCAAAACGGTCAAAACTAGAAATAACATTTTCAAAAGCATTCAAAGCCATTATTTAACTTTTTCAAAACGGTCAAAACTAGAATAATAACCTTTTCAAAAGCATTAAATCCAGTATTTAACTTTTTAAAAACGGTCAAAGCTAGAAATAACATTTTCGAAAGCGTTAAAAACCAGCATTTAACCTTTTCAAAACTGTCAGAACTAGAAATAACATTTTCAAAAGTATTAAAAACCAGCATTTAACCTTTTCAAAACGGTCAAAACTAGAAATAACATTTTCAAAAGCATTCAAAATCAGTAACTAAGACTTTCAAAAAGGTCAAAAACAAGAAATTAGCTCTTTCAGAAAGGTCAAAATAATAAAGTAACAATTTCAAAAAGTTCAAGACAAGAATTAACACTTTCAAAAAGATGTAAAACTAAATATAGTACCGTTGCGAAAAGGTTAAAACACCAGCTACATACATATTATCACTATCTTTCTATTATACCACTGTTCAACATCCAAACACAATTTACGCGTAATAACACACAACCTGCAGTGAACGAATTAACGCAACTAAAACTAACTGTAGATACCAAACTACATATTATAATGGCCCATCTAAAATAAAAGGATCTGTGCTGCTGTTGCTATATGAATTATTTATTATTTATTAACGCATCTCAAAGCTTAATGTTTATTTTGACATTCTAATCAAATCTAAAGTTATTCCTATCAAAATCAAATGTATTGGCAGTCCAATCGAAAACTGTATGCCAATACTATGTGTATGCATACATATACAATTTGTGAAGATACTGCTTAGCTTACTTGCATACACTCAATGCAGGCAAGCCTTATGCAGATAGCTAATGGTAATTTACCAATTTGATTATAAAACAAAGTATCTACTTGAGACAGTAGAGGCATGGAAATTGTAGACAGGAACCATCCTAGACCATTTGCCTATTAGATTCCCTTCAAAATATTTATGGCATGACAAATACCTATGTAAATCCTATATGCATCTCAATATGTAATTCAGAAACGAGAAACAAGAGAACATTACAATCTTAATCCTAATTACAACTGCATATTGTTGCCTTTCCAACTGTAATCGTAATCTGTATTGTTTTTTTTTTCTATATGGCTTGTTAACTTGGTAAAGGATGAGTCTACTGTGCAAAAAAAAAACAAAAACAAAATGAGAACTTGACAGCTTCAAAGTTATTAATAGGCAAGCTAAAAATGGTAGCGTAGCTACTACTCCTTGTGTGTACTGAGAATGTAAAAATGTAATACAGCTAATTAATTTTTGCGTTTCTCATTAGGATTTGGTCGTAACGAAACGAGAGGCACAAAGTCTTAAAAGTTTCACAGTCATAATAGATTGAAATGGGTATGCACCTACCCACCCACCCACTTACCTACCTAAGGTGTACAATAAACAATAATGCATTGCGTAGATATCTGTAAAAAAAAAACAAAATACGCACAACACAACAACGGTGGGTTTAAACCCATGGATGGATGTGGTGCATTTAAATGAAAGGGATATGAGAAACGATTACATTTTTTTATTCCATTTTAGAATAGCTCACATGTCAATTCTAAATTCTCTACTATACTTTGTCTGCATACTAACACTAACTATGAAGGTATGTACATATGTATGTATCAAGAAATAAAATGTCAGTAAATATGTAAGTAGTTAATAATGCCAAACCAATGCACAAGAGCACCTTTACAAAACTGACAGTGTAATAATATTTTTATCTATTTACAATCCATTAAAAGAGTGGATTCTTAGCACCACGTAGTAGGTGCTGTACTTCCACTGTATAGCTACGATGCAATTTTAAAATGCATACAATCCAACTAACTAACAAAGAACATACAGAGCTGTTACTGTATTTTGTAAGTATATTTCTGATCTGACGTTTCTGATGATCAATGCCTATACAGACTGACTCGGAATCTGCCTACAGACTACAGATCCATGATCCATCCATAGCATGAAAAGTTTTGTAGATTTTTGATTGAGCACATGACGCCTACTTTAAAGTTAGACTTCAATCACAGTAACAACATTACATTTCATAGCACAAGCATCCAAGCATCATCATCATCATCATCATCATCATCATCATCATGACTTACCTAAAAAAAATAAATTGAAAAGAAAAAATTAAGAAACTACTCGCATAAGTACCTAGATATGTATCTTAATAGTACGGGCCTAGTCTAAATGTAATTATTTATACGTGGACCATTACCATTATACACCTATGCCTTCGATATACCTAATAATGGGAAATCAAACCACATCAAAAACGTCTGTAAAACTATCTGTACTGCCATGCCTGTACGATAGGGATAGCAGTCATTGCCAGTCAGTTTAATATGCCAGAACTTTAATAGTAATCGCTTACAGCTTCCCTGTGTGGCATCGGCATCTTAGCCACCAAAACTTGGAAATATTTAATTGTGTACCACTTACCTACCTAATACAGTATACACTATACCCCGTCAAGCTATATCTCTATACAATTTATCTATTGTTCTTGCCATTAGTAATGTAGTGAGTATCATCTCGACAGAATTATAAGTGCAATGTACTGTACATATGTATGTATTCTTCGGAAATGTGTATAAAATTCGTATCATCTAATGTATCCTGGTTCCTGATCAGTTACGATCTGCTGATGTGATCTTTTATAATTTTTTTTTTGAACTGACTGATATTTGTGCATAGAAATGTGTTGTTTTTTTTGCACTTCTTTTTTGGCATTTTGTACGCCGCCAATTTACAAGGAAATTACTCGAAATTGAAAATAATTAGAAAAATCTTTAGGTGGAAGGAAAGGGAGCAAATGATCGAAGTCTTTTTGTACTACGTGTAGGATGGTAGATCGTATACTGTACGGTAAACATCACTCAAACTGAAAACTGTAAAACCACAAGCTATTACAATTACAAAGAATTCTCAAAAAAATCTGAAGGGCTGTTGTTGGTTGTGCATCTCTCAATCTAAGCTGCGCTATATAGAGCCAAATATAATGCACTTACAACATGTACCGTTGTATAAGGATATGTACAAAGATCAGATTATCAGATAGCATGTACCAATCGATACACTATCGTCTTAATCGTCTATCAGTCCCTATTGTACATTTGTATGCTCAATCTCCTTATAATAGGGACATTGATCTATCAGTAAAAGGAAATACTGTAGAATGCTCCAACATGAAAGTTGAATTGATTGAGTATTAGGTTATCTTGAGGCTTTCCTTCAAAATCACAACAACAAAAAACTCTCTTAACGTACCTTACCTACATTATTGAACTTTACTGGTCACTGGTTTTCTATTGTGCGGTGTGTCCGTACTGTGTCTTATTCTCAGAGTCAGTGTCACTCAACAAAAGCTTTAAGATAAAAAAAAGAAGAAGAAAAAAAAACGTTTATTGGCCTAAAGTCAAAAGGAAAAGGGGGGAAAAGAGACTCTCTGTTCTATTCTACGATTTCTTTTGGCTTCCCTGCTCCCATTCAGACGATCAGCAGATCATCAGATCAGAAATCAGATGGATGATGATGATGATGATGATGAACAGAATGGAATTTTTGCATCAATATGTCAATTTAAAAGAGAACATGTTAATTTTATGGATCTGAGTGTCTATAAGCTAACTGGCAAGCTATATAGTTGATGAATTACGGTATGCTAATACATACTGCAGCTGCAGGTGGTGGGTTCCTTCTGTTCTGGTATAATAATTCATGATGGGCCACAAATGACTTCTGTGGCACCGCGCACTCTGAGGATGTTTTTCGTGCAAACTGGCAAACTGGCAAAGTGCAAAAAGGCGAAGATTCCCAGGAACAATAGAACACATAATGGTAATATTTAATATTTAATAAATATACGTCTTGATTTATGTTGATTTCTTGAGAATTATTATTCCTCTCCTATGTACGATTACCATTCCCTGTGTATACTTTTCCCCAAACGACAGACAAACTGATGATTATATTCCACATTTTAATGAGTATGGTTAAGGATAGTGAAACTACTAGCTGTATGTATAGACAGGGAGCTACCGTGTGATTAAGAAGTTAAAAAGGTAGGCAATCAAAATTCAAAATGATATGGGCAAGTATAGGTACATTTTGTGTTGTATAGAGAGATTACAAGGTAAACACTTGAGGAGATGGGAGAGAGATTCTTAAACGTTTGTTCTTACTCTGAAAGTTGAGTACTCAGCATAGCGTTTTTCCCCATCAAAATCTTCTAATTCGATACGTAAAACTTGATCGTCAGTGGTTGTGAGGAGATGAAGATTCACATTGCCCATCCATACTTCTCTAACTGGATCACCGAATCCACTTCTGTACTCAACCCAATTCCTGTGAAAACTTTCACGTGGTTCACCAAAATCCGCTCGACGTTGAATGACCTATTTTGAAAAGAGTGCACAGAGACACAAACACACACAAACATTATTCACAATTCCAATGAGCCGTTCGAATCTCTTTGTCTGTCCTTTGTCGTAGTGGTTCCTACCAGTGGGTAATTACATACACACAAATTACGTACATAGGTATTTTTATTATGTTATCTCTTAATAGCTGTTAGGCAAGGAAGTACCTACGCGTTACAGTATGTATTACTTTGCTGAATAAAAAACAAAACCAAAATACCAAAGTGCACAAGAACTAATTGTTCTTGTTGAAAAAACTCCATTTAGGGTTTATTGAAAGAGAGAGCAAAAGTGTGAAATGTACCACCTAAATATCGTGGGTGAAGAAGCATTGTGGAGTAAGTCCTGTCCCCGTTTAAAAGGATTGTGAAGCAAGCCGAGTGTCCCATTAACCCATTCGCAACTGACAAACTATGGAAAGAATGTTTTACAAAAGTTCTTTTTCTAGTAATGAAAAGGGTCAAAACTAGAAATAACATTTTCAAAAACGTTCAAAACCAGTAACTAAGACTTTCAAAAAGGTCAAAACAGGAAATCAGCTCTTTCAGAAAGGTCAAAATAATAAATTAACAATTTCACAAAGTTCAAAACAAGAATTAACACTTTCAAAAAGATGTAAAACTAGATAGTACAGTTTCGAAAAAGTTAATACCCTTTTGGTCGAAGTCCCAACAATCAATTTTTCACCCGTGTACTTATAAAAAGTGTAAATACGTGTACATCAACTAATTTTTAGAAAGTGCAAAATAACAATGTTACTAGGTATTTTTGAAACGTATAAACACAAGTTTTACTAGTTTCTAAACGTGTAAATTACTTTTTCGCACATTTTTAAAAAGCTTTTATAATATTTGGACCGTTTTTGAAACTTGCAATACCATTTTCACTGTTTTAAAAAAGTGTTAAAGCGCTATTTACAGTGTTCACAGACGGAGGAAAAAGTGGATTGTTGGGTTGGAACAGGTCAAAATGAACTTAAGAGGACTGGACGGTGTCCTGGCTCAAGTAAGCGTGGACTGGAATCACGCCACTTTGCATCTTGACCCACGATACGTAACTTTAATCCATTACGACCACAGAAACTTCACAAAAAAGTAGGGAAAAAATTAAAAAAAATTAGTTCGAACCATCCATCCGCCACCAGCTGATTCTTGCTCGCAGTGAACTAATAATTGCCAGAATGATGAGCGTGCTCCAGGAAGTCTCAAATGGTACAATCCAGATCTTCGATGTCCTTGTTGCAGTAATTCCGCACACGAATTCCCTGTTTGGCCCGACTATAATAAAATGATAAACCAAACAAAACAATTATTTATTGCCCAAATTCTGTATTTAGGTATACTTTGTAGGATTTATCAGTAATAAATCATAATTAAATATTTTTGAAAAGTTTAGTAGTTGATCAAGAACGAGAAAGGAAACAAGAAGGGAGAAATATGCATGTATAAGGTATTAATATTACTACTGTATCCTAATGTGGATAGTTTGATCTTTGATAGAAACAAAAAACCATAAAATATACAAAAATCTACATTTAGGGATAAATGGGCCGTACTCTCAGTTTCTGTGCCTGTCTGTCTGTCTGTCTCTCTGTCTGTCTGTCCTCGTAAACAATTAGCGGTAATGCATTGTTTCTCGTGTCATTACTAATAATTGCATAATGTCTTTATGACAATGTCAGCAAGTGCAGTAGTACAGTACATATACAAGACTCAGAATCAGACTCAGAATCCTTTCGTAGGTCGCAGACCCAGGACCATATTCTTGAAAAGGTAACCATAACGACGAGACATGGCCATCACCTTTTATAGATGCGTGACTAAAACTATGTTATGTATGAAAACAGACTGCAATGCAATGCTAATGGCACAAATCTGTACAACTATAACTACAGAATATGACTTACTAGGCCAGCATCTCATCGTCAGCCCATTCATAATCATAATCTAAGGCTAAGATCTGTAGTAAAGTTTTGTGAGCGAACAGAGTTTTCTATACAAAATAATAAGCGTAATGAATCTACTCTCTGAAAATACAGAATATATTCCATCATTTCATAATAAAATGTGAATATTATTAAAATAGTAGTTTCTTGAACAGAAATAGGCATGATAAATCTTAATGAGGACCGTGTGTGTGTGTGTGTGTGTGTGTGTGTGTAGTAAAATACAATAAAAGAAATAAGAGCCCCCTTCACTCCTAAAGATACGGAGATAAAACCTTTTGGACTTGGAAATGGGAACTCTATGAGCTCTTGAGACTTATTATTTCAACATAAATTAAACGTCCCACTCTGATATGACATGACATGCTATTACAGTCCTCACACCAGTAAACATTTTTATTTTTATATTGTTATTTTTATGCCCTCTATATGTACATAGGTACCTACATACATATTCCCAAGAGTAAGCTGCAATTTGTAATATATTATGTCTATAATTTGCTCCAAGTACGTAGTACGTAGTAGTATACCTGTATAATATTATTCATTAAATGCCACCTTTTTAACTGTATTTTGTCTCTTTTTGTTGAACTTGAGGAGGTGAAAGAAATGAAAATGAAACACATGGGTTTGATATTGCAACTTTAACGTTATTGTTCTACTTATTATATGTACATGTAGTACCTATGTATCTTATTGTTAGTATGTACCTACTTTTTTTTATAGCCAGTTGTCAAGTATAGAGACAGAACATTAAGAAGATACTTATGACTGCAACTGCATGCAAAGCTAAAAAACAATTTCACTCGAATTGACTAAATTTTTCACTTTTTATGTCTACAGAAGGTGCTTTTAGCCATCGCATCGCATCGCATCGTGCATCGGTCAATAGTATAGTGTCAGGTCGTGGTTTATGATGTCCCTCATGTGACAGTCACCATTCGCTGCAGTCACATCAACAGACCAAACCAACAAAGTACAAAAGCCCCACGTCATTCAATCACACAAACACAACTGCAAGTAAATAGACACTAATATTTTCGAAAGGGCAATTATTTAAGGAAAAATTGTCTAGTTTATTTGATTGTTCCACGTATGTACGGACAGTACAGTACAGTACAGTACAGTACACTAGGTCGATATTTACCTTGCAATGTTTTGGCCGTCAAGAGTACAAAAAGTTGAAATCAAAATTTGTGGTTACTGTTAATCGAATTCTACAGTCGGAGTAGTTTTTGACCACTACTGCCTTCCACAATCCACACAACTAAGTAACGAACGAAGGTTCTCAAAATCGTAGGAAATGAAAATGAAAGTATTTTAATTTTCTTTAATCATCATGTGCAATATATGCGTAGCAGCCTCACTTTAAAAATAAATTATTGTGATCATTATGTCTCATGTTCTGTTCAAAGCTGAGAGAGCCTCTTTGCATGAAAGATGATAATATGCGCAGTAAATTACACATGTGAAAAGCTCATCTCAACTCATTTCATCTCAGGTCATAAAATGTGTCGAGTCAAATAATCTTGTGACATTAATTCCTTGAAACTTGTTGAAGAAGTAAATTGTACTTTTTTTTTCCCTCCAACTAGTCAACAATTCAACCCAAACTTGTAATGGAATTATGTAAAAGGATGGATGCATAGGACACAATATGTCTCTGTCTCTCTCTCTTCAACAGAAGAAGGAACACGTCGGTTGGGTGATAACATATAGACCAAAAGACAATGAGCAAATAGCAATATATCTGAATATCTTGAATTATTTTTATTAAGGCTCAAACAGAAAATGAGGGGAATTACACACTTTTTTTTCCATTCATTCTACAATCTCGCATCTTCAGATTTCTCTGTGTGTAGGCTTCACTGAATCACTGTACGCTTTGCACTGCACTTTGCAGGTAAATAAACTTACAGCGCGAGCTCATCAAATTATCCATGTTTGAGGATTCAGGAAAAGATTAAGATAAAAGTTATTGATGTTTTGATTTTTTGAGTTTTGAAGTCACATCTGCAATACATACATTAGCAGTATGCATACACACGTATTGAACAATTGGAATGTTAACTAATTTTTTGAGAGAATAGGTAAAGTTGAACGGCTAATTGCATTACAGGGAAGTACTTAGGTATGTACATTACATTGAAAAATTTAAATTTGCATCACTCCCATTCCCATTATTATCGAATTGTTTATTCCACGCTTTGTTTTAACTATTAGTTCGATTTGTGGTGAGAAATCACACTGATTTGTATGGCATTTTATGTCTGTCTGATTCTAATTCACTAAAGTGTGAACTCCTCGGGCTGTACGTAGCTTCGTATTACCTATCAACGTGTGCAAGTTACTTGACTAATAATTGTATTTTATTTTCCTGTCCAAAGTTTTTGGTATTTGGTAGGCAACTAACTTTAGAAGAAAAATACTAAATCAAACATTATAAGTAAATATGTACATAGCTACAGGCAGTGAAATAATTTTTGTTTCACTTTTAAAAGACATTTTGAATGCCAAATGCCACATTGCCCAAATACAGATAAAATATTTCATTAGTTTTTCTGTTCGTGTAAATAGCATGCTGTGCCGTACTGCCGTGCCACACTCCACACTACAACATTGTATTGGGCACGGTCAGACGGTGAGCTATTGCTATTATGATTATGATTATGAATACAGATCTCAGATCTGTAAAGGCAGTCAAACATGGAAATAAATGTTTTTGTGGACGAATGAAGCTCTGAGCGGAAAGATTTCATAATAAAAGGAAGGATTTACCTACTTGTCGTGAAGGTATGCATACGTAACTAGTACACGCTTAAAATTCATTCAAATAAAAATCCTATTTTACATTTTACTAGTGTTTGATTGAATTGGTAGAAATGTACTAAACTGGTATGTACTAATATAATTAATGATACACGGGATGGCATGTTATTATTATTATTATGCTGAGTAATTTGCAAAAATTATGGGAGGTCAGTAGACGGACGGACGGACGGATGGACGCACTTGTACGTTGTAATTAGAGAGATTTTGATTCAACATCGACAGATTTTTACCTCTTCCCTCACTCAAACAAATGCTCAAAGGAATTAATTAGAGATTTTAACACAAAAATTTGCATTTTACATCCCCTAATTAGCTGTAAAAAATCTTTTCTGTATTATTGAATCATATATTGATGATACTGAAACTGAATAATACTGATGATGGAGGCACACGAATCAGACTGTGCGTAGCTGTGTTGGGGATGCGCGAGTGATTTTTCACAAATCAATTAAATTATTTCCTTTGAATGCCCTTGCTAGTTTAATTGTAATTATTGCTTGTTTTTCCCCTTATAATTAGTAATTTGCATACACACACAAGCGCCTCATTATAGCCCATAATTGAGTATTGAATATTGATAGACTCCTTTTTTCTAAAAAGCCTACAGAGATTAGGCATAAATGCGGTTTATCTGTAGTGTTGTTCCGTCGCCTCCACAAAATTTTTGCGCAAAGTTCTACAAATTGTAAAGTTTTATGGCACACGCAGATACATAGTTGAATATGCTCATAAAAAATGTTCCAATTAAAACCCAGAAACCACTACTGCACTGTAATCATCACAAATTGTTTGTGGATGAAAATGAAATTATTATAAACGTTACGTATTTCAATGTACAGAGATTTGATGGTGGTGGGTTCAGAATTTCACAAATTTTTGAGAGTTTCAGCTTTCATCTTTGCATTGGTCGAACTGTTATGTTGCTTGTAATTGTAATAAAAATCTGTTCAGTCATCTATCAGTTTCAAATTCCAAACTGCCAAACTTGAAGCTAGGCAAGTGTGTTACAGACACACAGATCTGGCTCTGAACTCATGAAGTTTGGAGGGATTTTCCTTTTATTAATGATAATTACGTAAGATTTTATTGCTTTTAGTGTTGGGAGAGTCTGTGTATGCTTTCCTCAGGATTTTCTCACGTGTAGCACTTTTCCTTTGGAAGTAATTCCCTGCATGGGGGTAACTTATCGTTAGATTCTAGATCATAATCATAATGTGATTTTCATTTGTGATAATAATTCAACGTATGATAATCAGAAGGAATAATGTTACAGATCCTATACTTGGTATTCCTTTTCTGTATAATTCCTTCCTTTGCTTTTTCCTATAATTTATCTCTCTCTCTCGCTCTTCCAAGTCCCATTAGTTGCTTCATCAACCCACCAACAAATAATGCAAAAAAGTCAAAGGTATAGAGCCTGTACTTGCTTTGTGTATGTACATACAGATGTTCAGATATGTAGTTAGTTTGGTTTTGCATCGAATTCGGAATGAAAATACTTAAACGATGTATGTACCTTGTACCTATAGATATAAATTAATTAAGTGCTGTGAGTTTCGCACAATCGTATTATCATAATCTGTAATACTGTAATACAAGAAGAACAAGAACAGCCATCGTAATCGTAATCGTATCGCAGTCGTAATTCGTAATTCGTAATCGCATCTGGAACAAAACAAAAGCTACATCGATGCGTATAGAAGTAACTTCAATATAATTATGTATGTGAGGGAAGACTAATGGGTCAAGATACAGTAAATCATTAAAAATGTCCATTTAAAGACATGGGTATCAATAAAAGTTGAGAAGCATGGGACTGTCATAAAACATGTCAATACAATTTATCCAAAATGTCAAATATGGCAATGGTAATCAGTGAAAAAGTTTTGTCACTACCTGCCACCTACTAAGCTGTCACTAGACTGTCGTCACTCCATGTTACTCAGACGAAGTGAACTTGAAATCTTTATTTTTTTTTACAAAAGTACCTACACGTCTATCTTTCAATGAGAAACTCCATTAGTAGGTACTATTAGCTTGGCCAAGCCAAACCAAACCATTGTTGGGACACCGTCAAACAAAAACAATTGAGTTAGTATAATAATTATTATTGTTGTTGTTATTGTAGAATTGAATTAACTAAAGCGTGAGCACTAATCTTTTCCTTTTCTTTTTGCAGAAATACTATCTAAAAGCTATCGTATGTGTAGCCACCATCACAGGGACAGTGGACGGTTGACGGTGACAGCAGGATTCCTCTCTTTCTACGATGACCGCGACTTTACAGCCGTACACAGGTGACAGGCGCGGTTCTAGAATATTTCAAGAGTGGGCACAGCAGGAAAAGTCACTTTTTTCGTAAGACAGTTTTAAAGATGATCCTTTTAAAAAAAAGTGTTTTTCTGGATGAGTTATCAATTTTTGAAAATGGTGATTAGGGTGAAGGCTCCTAACTGTGGTAGCTTTTTGAAAAATAATATTTTCAAAGCTTAAAAAACGAAAACTTGCTATTACTGAATAAAATAAATAACTAATTCATATTCCCCAACCAATTTCACGCATTATGATGTAAACGTTTTCAATTTTACCGCCATTTGACTCTAAAAAATGAATTTCAGTTGCTCACGATAGACCCGATTAAAATCACTCTGGGTCTTGTAACTGTGGTAGGATGGCTTGCAACTGTGGTACCCCATTTTATTTTCAGTGTTTACAGTCAATAGAAATCAAACGTACCTGGTTTTGAATCTTCGAATATTAGACTTCCTATTGAAGGTGTGTCAGATTTTGGCCGACCTTTGACATGGAAGA